>BDUI01045992.1:1580-15464 GCA_002335545.1 Apodemus speciosus | reverse complement strand
AAAACTGCTTGTATCATGTTAGATTCATGTCAAACACAACAGCACATGAGTTCCATTGCATTCCTCTGCCTGGACATACAAAGTATGGTCAATCTTTTGGATTTTGGACATTGCTGGGAAGAAGCTTTGCAAATCTTCTTTGGGTTGTAATTTCCTTCTCTTCATCACTAGCAGAATCAAGAATATTTTCAGTGTCTCTTGGGTACTCATTCATCTTGTTTTGAAGAATTTCTTCTCAAAAAATTGAATGATTTTAGTTTTATAGGTATACAAAATCCATATAATAAATGGCATATTATTAATGAATAGTTCAATAAATTGTCACAACTATATACCTATGGAACCATTATAATCTTCCATCAAAAAGTTTTCCTTCCAATTATGTTGGACTTTGTTCTGCTAGGCATTTAAGTTAGTGGATTACTACTTAGTCTTGCTGAGGTTTGTTTTGAAGCTGTGCTTCAAAATAGCTACTTTGCCCCAACTACTTTCATTTCAGAATGCCTGTGTTCAACAAGGATTCTCCCATTGGGGCAAATCAGAACCTTCATGATTTTATCCACATGTAGGAGCTGGGGGTTATGTGTCCTTGTGTTTCTTTATATAATCTGATCTATATAATCTATTCAATCTTTATAATATGTAAGTGCTCTGCACTTTACTCAAGAAAACTTATGCCAGACTCAAGGAAACAGGTGTGAAGATTGTTGGATCTCTGTCTAGTAACAACCCTTTCTGCCCTGGGTCTATGATCTATAATTTGTATATATTTGAAATACTCAGACCATGCTCCTTTGTAATTATTTAATTAACTAATTAATTTTTCTCATACATTACATCCCAACCACAGTTCTCCTACTACCTCTCCTTCCAGAGCCTCCCTGATACTTCTCCTTTCCTCTTGAACTATTTCTCCTCTATTTTCCTTCAGAAAAGAACAGACACCCAGGGATGTAAACCAAATATGGCATAGCAAGGTATGATAAACTAGGCCTGTTCTTTGATTTAACTTAGCAGGAATGTCAGGCTTTCCCAAGATCCTGAATGAACCAGTATCTAAGATTTAGGACTACCACCCAGATCTTTCTATTCTTGAAATATGGTCTCACTCTGTAGCCTGAGCTAAGCTAGGATTCACCATATACTTTAAGCTTACCTCAAACTTATGGTAATTCTCCTGCTTCAGGCTTCCAAGTAGTAGATTTAAAATACGGGCCATTATAACTGTCATCAGGTTTCAATAATTGAATCATTTCCTACTGTCTATGCCCTGGAAATTAATTTTATCCATATGTTTATTTCATTTTCTAGCTAATTGGAGCAGGAGTCTAGTCTACTCCAAGTTAATCTACTATGGCTAAGCTTAAAAATTATTCTTTAAGAATATTTTTTAAGAAAATAATTTTAGTAAGAAAAGTTTTCAGTGTAAAAGAAACAAAGCAAATATGAATACAACAATGCTATGCCTGTGAAATATGACCCTGTCTTAGTCAGATTTCTATTCCTGCACAAACATCATGACCATGAAGCAAGTTGGGGAGGAAAGGGTTTATTGAGCTTACACTTCCACACTGCTGTTCATCACTAAAGGAAGTCAGGACTGGAACTCAAGCAGGTCAGAAAGCAGGAGCTGATGTACAGGCCATGGAGGAATGTTTCTTACTGGCTTGCTTCCCCTGCCTTGCTTAGCCTGCTCTCTTATAGAACCCAAGAATATCAGCCCAGAGATGGTACCATCCACAAGGGGCCCTCCCCCCTTGGTCACTAATTGAGAAAATGCTCCACAGCTGGATCTCATGGAGGCACTTCCCCAACTGAAGTTCCTTTTTCTGTCATAACTCCAGCCTGTGTCATGTTGACACATAAAAACAGCCAGTACAATTGACCCCTTGTCAATTTGACACAAATGCATCACTATTAAGCCTCAACCCTTACTTTCTTATTCATCCCCAAGATCTAAATAACTTTAAAAGTCCCACAGTCTTTACATAATAAAAGTTCAATCCCTGTAAAATGTCCAATATCTTTTAAAATTCAAAGTCTTCTAAAAATTAAAGTCTCTTAACTGTGGGCTCCACTAAAATACCTTCTTCCATCAAGAGGGAAAAATATCAGGGCACAGTCACAATCAAAAAAGAAACTCAGACTCTAGTGGTTCAATGTCTGGGATTCAATTCACGATCTTCCCGGCTCCTCCAAGGGCTTGGGTCACTTCTCCAGCTCTGCCCTTTGTAGCACATTCCTTGTCTTCCAGGCTCCAGCTGCCTGTCCTCCACTGCTGCTGCTGTCCTTGCTGGTCATCGTATGGCACTGGCATCTCCTAAACACTGCTGTTTTCAGCTGTAACTAGGCTTCACCAATAGCCTCTCATAGGCTCTCTTCATGGTGGCAAGCCTCAACTCCTTTGCATGACCCCTTCAGTTCTGGACCATCAACTACAACTGAGCACCTTTACCAATGTCCTTCCACAGCCTCTCACAATGTTGAGCCTCAGCTGCTCTTTATGACCCCTTCATGCCTTCAAAACTGGTACCACCTGGGTGACTCTTATACTGTACCAAGTCCAGGCACAGCACAAAGTACAACAGTGGCTATCTCTGGAACACAGCCTCTGTGCTCGCAGAAACCACTTCCCAGAAGATTTCACCTCAGTGATGCAGGTCTCTTCTTTTATTTTTTGTTTGTTTGTTTGTTTGTTTTTTCGAGACAGGGTTTCTCTATGTAGCCCTGGAACTCACTTTGTAGACCAGGCTGGCCTCAAACTCAGAAATCTGCCTGCCTCTGTCTCCCAAGTGCTGGGATTAAAGGCGTGCGCCACCACCGCCCGGCATGCAGGTCTCTTCTTAATCACTGCTAATTTCTTAGCTCCAGCTAACCACCATCAATAGTCCCAGTAACACAAAGGTTTGTTTTAGTTGTTCTGGTATTGGGCTAATCACAGCTGATTCTTCAGTTCCAGCTAACCAAAACCACAGAATCTTCACAATCAAAACCTGGCCCTGATAAGAGTCTTTAATCTTCCCTCTGAAATTTCACAAGCCAGGCCTCCATCTTCTGCACTGTTCTTAACATTATCTTCCATGCTCCTACAGAACTTACCACATAGCTCTTAACATCCTAATGGCTCTTCTAGCTCAAAGTTACAAAGTCCTTCCACAATCCTCCCGAAAACATGGTCAGGTTGTCACAGGAATGCCCCATTAAGCTGGTACCAATTTGTCTTAGTCAGGGCTTCTATTCCTGCACAAACATCATGACCACGAAGCAAGTTGGGGAGGAAAGGGTTTATTGAGCTTACACTTCCACACTGCTGTTCATCACCAAAGGAAGTCAGGACTGGAACTCAAGCAGGTCAGGAAGCAGGAGCTTATGTACAGGCCATAGAGGGATGTTTGTTACCGGCTTACTTCCCCTGCCTTGCTCAGCCTGCTCTCCTTAAAACCCAGGACTACCAGCCCAGAGATGGTACCACCCACAAGGGGCCCTCCCCCCTTGGTCACTAATTGAGAAAATGCCCCACAGTTGGATCTCATGAGGCACTTCCCCAACTGAAGCTCATTTCTCTGTGATAACTCCAGCCTGTGTTAAGCTCACACACAAAACCACCCAGTACAGACCCAGTATGTTAAGACAATGGAAAAAGCAGAATGGAAAAGCATGCAAGTCAAGCACGGAGGTACACACTTTTCATTTTATCACTCAGAAGCCTGAATCAGGAGAATCCTGAATTCAAACCAACCTAATTTACAAAGTGAGTGCCTATCTCAAAATAAAACAAACAAACAAAAAAAAAACAATACACAAGAGATGTAATTAAGCCGAACCTGTTCAAGCAAAAATCTCAGCTGCTCTTTACCAAGTTAAAGTACATAAAGCCCAGCCAAGTGCAGCTTAGGGCTGTGTGAAAGCTCAAGATACCTGCCCCATTCCAAACACTGCTGTCATTATATTCCTCAAGGTACCAACCCTGAGTGCTAGGCGCCCAGAATCTGCATCCCCACAAGCCCAAGCTTGTCCCTACCAGATGTTGTGTCTAAAGGTTTAAAATGACAGACCATAGCAGACCTTGGAAAACAAAGAAATGGCTCAGTCCTGGCTGCAGCTACTGAGGAGACAGAATAGTTAATTGTGTACTCCAGTTCCTGAAAGCTCAGCAGTGACCTCAACTGTGGCTACAGGCATGGCTGCCATGGCACCTGTTCCAGAGGTAGACCTAGACAGACTTTGCCTTAGATTCCAGAAGTGTGACCTCTGAAATTTTGGGTTCTTGATCCAGACCTCCTCCTCAGGCACTCCTCTTGCTGTCTCCTCTCTTCTTTTCAATGTCTCCTGACTTCTCTTTTCCTGCTTTTCAGTCACAGTTTTCTTCAACTGATCAAGCTCCTCTCATATCTGAATGAACTCCAAGTGGAATTTGCCCCTGGAGTGGTCTTCAAGACTAAGGTCATTACCATGGAGGCCAAAATAATCTGAACAAACCTCACAGACATGGAATTTTGGCTGTTGAAAAATGGATGGAATTTCTATATTCTTCCTCTGCTTCTCTTTTCTTTGCACGAACTTTCTCCACTTCCATAAGAATCTGGGATTCATCCACATTTCCTTCCTTAATTCTTCATTTAACTTACATATTTTTCTACCTTGACAGAAACTTCAGCACTGATCTTCTCCTCTGTTTCTGCCAGCCATTTCTTGGCAAGTTCAGTTCTCCAATCACACTCTGCAGTGAAGGACTTTAAGTGATCCATAGCATCTAATTAAAAAACAAAACAAAACAGGTTTCTTTTCTTTACTCGCAATTTCATAATCTGCTCAAAGGGCCAAGTTGTGGATTTTGGTACATTCTCCTAAATCCATGTGCATMCCAACAAGGATGTCATGTGGGCTGCAGTCCAGAAGGTGACTCTTGTAGACACCTTCATCTGTAAATTTGACCCTCTCTCTGGTTTCAGCTCCATTCTGAGCTGTGCCCATGAGCTGGTAAAGCAGAGCCTGCACCTGCACCTGGGCGGACATGATGGCTAGTGAGTGTGGCCAGGAAACTCCTCCCAATTCACCAACAGAAGCAGCAAACAGCAATGACATAAGATGTTCCAGTCTGCCTCGAGTTAAATATTTCTAATAGTTATTATTCTCTTCTGGCCAATGCGTCTTTCTTCAAGCTTGCTGCCATATCTCTTGATGCATATTTCCACTTAGGTATAATGGATTCCTGGATGACTTGAAGATAGTTTTAGATTCATCTTGCCCTTTTATCCCAGATGTGTACGCAGACATATCCCAAAGAAAACACTGTTATCTTGTATTGATAAACATTATTTTGGGACAGCACTGTCATTGCTAGGGGACCCCACTGATGCAGAATTGGTCATTGTATCTAGGCCTCCTTCACTATTTGGGTAAGGCTAGAAGATGAGGTATTATTTTGAATGAAGAAATGTATTTAAAATTTACTTTGGAATAAATTCTAAGTTCAGTTCAGGATTTTCACTTAACCTCTTTAATATGAGCCCTCCCTTCCTTTCCCAAATGCTAATTGTTCTTGTAAACATACAAGAATGTGCACTTCTCAATGAGGTAAATACTCATCTATATACGTCACAGTGGTGACACAAAACTCTTGGTATCACCAACTGAGATTAATGTTGATATATAACACTAAATCAGTGTTAATTGCTGCAGATGTTTAAAATTGATTGAAAGATATCTTTATCCACAGTGCTCATCCCACTGGAGATGTAGTTCAATTATTGTGTTCTGAGATAATTTGAATAGCTATACTTATTTGGGCTAAAACTCTATTCATACAATTAGGTTCATGTTCCTCACTCAGATCCCAATGCTTAAAAATGATAGTTTAAAGATTTGAGTTTTCTTGGTAATTATGTTAAACATTTTCCTGGTCACAAAGTCAAGCATATAAAATCAAGGTATATTCAGTGCTATTTGTCTTTCTATCTTATTTCTTTTCTGACAATAGTGGAGTATAATCCCCTTTCATTCTATTTTTGGTTTGTCTTACCATCATAAATATAAACATACAACAAATATACATGTAGATTATATGAGGCATATATGAGGTATATATATGTGTGTGTGTGTGTGTGTGTGTGTGTGTGTGTTTAATTTATGTTGTCACCATCATTTCTGGTGATTAGATATGCTTTTCTCCACTTTTCTTATTATACGGATAATCTGATCATCACATCATAATTTCATATAACATATATCTCGTTATACCTGTAAATAGATATAGCTATATATTATTCTATTGCTCTACATTTAGGGTTTTCCACTCTTCCCTGAACATTTCTTTTTTTGCCAAAGCAAGCTTTTAGATTCTCCTTTAAATTTTATGTAAACATGGAGTCTTTCAACAAAGGACTCTCCAAAGACCAGTTTGGAGGTAGTAGATGGAGAGAAATACATCCTGTGTCTTGTTGTAATTTAACATTGTTATTGATCCCATGCTATGTTGAATGCAATGTGCTCTGTGTCATGGAGACACAAAGGTAAAAGGGAGCCATCCTCCCCTAGCAGGCCCCATTGTACCGAAAAGTAATATGCAATTAATTAGGCAATAAAAAGGGAAGGGAGATCAGTGCTGCAGGAGAACTGCAAATGAAAACCTGAAGAAAAGCATGCACTGTCTTACAGGGCATAAAAGACAGATGTGATGTCACAATTGAAGACTGCTTTAAAACAAAACAAAACAAAACAAAAAAAAAAACAAAAAAAGAACTGCAAAAAGAAAGAATGGGGAGATGGCTCAATCCATGAAGCTCTTACTTTGTAAGCACAGGGACCCAAGTTCAAACTTCAGAACCCATGTTGTAAAATCCAGGAACTATCCTATATACTTTCAGTCTCAGCACTGGGGTAGCAGGTTTACTTAGTTACAAGCCAGTGAGAAACTATGTAGCAAAAGTAAACAAACAAGAATGGTAAAATAGCATCTGTGGTTGTTCTTTGCCCCCACCTCCATTCCATATACATACAACAAGAAAATCTCCAAAAATTGTGACCTCACATGGGTAAGGAATAAGAATCCTAGGGAAGACCAGAGCATTATCCCAGTTCTGCTCAAGTGAGGAACATGATGGGAGTCAGAAGCCAGCAGGAAGCCCTGAGAAGTGCTGAATAGTGTTAAGAACATAGTCTTAGGAATCAGACTACAAGGCCCATCCTTACACACCTCTCTCTTACATTGTGACCCTTGGAAGTCTGCACAATTTTATTGCATGCTTTCCCTGGAGCGCTCATTCAAGTTGTTTCTTATGCAGCTGAGTCCTCAGATAGAATTTTATACGGTCTGTGTTATGATCTTGAACATCACATTGCTTAAGAAGGACCACACCAGGCCAAACAGTTCCACGAGAAGTTTATTGAGAGGGGAAAGGGCAAAGGAGATGCCGGAAAGAAAAGAGGGGAAGAGAGAGAGAGAAAGAGACAGAGAAAGAGGTGTGTGGGGGGGGGGATTCCTCTTATATATATGGATGGTGATGTGGTCACAGGTAAAAATGAGCTCAATGGATTCTGGGAATATGGTGGTCATTTTCTTGGTAACAGGAGGCAACCAAGAGTGGCACAACCTGAACTGCCCTCTTATGTTGGGCAGCTATCATATCTACAACTGAGGTTGGCAGGGGCTCATTCCTCTGGATCACTCCCAGCTCAGGGGAAAGAGTACCAATGTGCAAACTCCTGACCAGCTGGTGAGGAGGCAGGTGATGATATACCTGGGTGCCACAAAGAATTGATGTGTTCTGGACTACAGGGCATTGTGACCAGAGATGATATACAAGGGTTATGATTCTATTACACTCTAGGGAGCTTAGTGTTTCTACAGAACATGTCCTGGAGGTCTTAAAACAGTTTGCCATGCCAAAGAGAGGGATAGAGGTAAGGGATGGAGTCATGGCAATGTTGGAGTCAGGGCAGCTGACAAAAGGTGAGGTAAGGTTCCTTGGCAGTATCACCGGAGAGGTTGTTAGTGCCAATTGTGAGTCAATTCCAGGGGAATAACCAGCAATCTTTAAAGCAACCAGGCCTGGTGATATTAAGGAGTTGGTACACTGAGGTCAAGATCTGAAGCAAAAGGCAAAATGACAAGTTACTGCCATTTATGAGGGGTGCTGTCAAAGAGGTAAGGACCTTGGAGGAGTGTTTGATTATTTCCTCTACTTTTCTGATATCTAGGGGTTGAGCAATTGAGACATATTTTCTCTGAATATGGATAGTACTAACTGGGCTGAGTTTTACAGTAGAGCTTAATGACAACTCCTGTCTCCCACCTGGAATCCCATGGCTCTTGTATGTAGAAGAAAAGTATCTTGCAGTATTGATAGGAAAAATGATTGATCTGTGATCCTAGCATATGTATCTGACAGGACCAATGTGAGCAGCCCCCATATTAGTCTGGCCATTTTCTACAATAATCTTTTCTCTGGTCAAAGAGAAAGCAAGTATAGAGATCATAATATTTAGATGGGATAACAGATATAGGGACAATATCTATTTGGCATCCAGCTATGGAGAATTTTCCTGACCCTATTTGGAAAGATTGTTATCTGTGGGAGTTTCTTGAACCTCGAATCTACAGATGTAAAGGCTTCCGTGGATGGAAACGAACAGCAGGGGGAAGATGAGAAACCCATGTCTAATCTAGTGAGGTTGAGCTCAGCTGCAGGAGTGGGGCTTCATTTTCTGGGACTAGAGACAAGGTGGGTGGTCTCCATGTTAACTGGAGCTTGACAGAGCATGGTCCTGTTAGGGTTGACATGTATGAAGAAGTATCTTTAGGTGGAGGGATGAAAGGTTTGAGGTGAGACCCAATAAGAGTCCCTTGAGTTTACCAGCTGTAGAGGTCATAAGAATTACCATAAAAGGGCCCTGCCATTTGGGAGAGAGGAGTGAGGGCTGATGATCGGGGGAGATAGAAGGACTTGGTCACCAATGTTGACAGGCAGTGGACAGGAGACAGTCTGTGGCCATGGTAGATGGTAGTCAGCAAAGTTTTGTAAGAGAGAATGGAGGTAGCAAAGTAATGGGGTGAGTAGATGGTCTGGGAGGGGAGAGCATTTAGGTGAAAAACCAGGAGTTAAGACTGGATGCCTGTATATGAGTTCAAAGGGGAGATGAGAAGAGGTCTCTTGGGGAGAGCTCATAGCCTGAAAAGAGCCAGAGGTGCAAGTTTTACCCAATCAAAGTGAAGTTCTTGTGACAGCTTAACAAGAGTGGTTTTTAGAGTGCAGTTAGCTCGTTCTACCTTATGTGAAGATTGGAGGTGCTAGGGAATGTAAAAATGTCAGGGGATGTTTAGGGTCTTACATAGAATTTGAAAATCTGGGAAGTAAATTCGGGACCATTGTCTGACTGGAGGGAGGCTGGGACACCAAAGCGGGGAATGATCTCTTGGAGGAGGAGATCAGAGACTGTCTGAGCCTCTTTATTATCTGTGGGAAACACCTCCACCTGCCCTGAGAAGGTGTCCACCAAGACCAGAAGGTACTTTGCACATCTGAGAGTGGACATGTGGGTAAAGTCAAGTTGCCAGTCAGTTCTAGAAAGGGAACCTCTAGCCTGATAGGTAAGAAAAGGGGTACTATGATACCTTGAGTTGGAGACAAACATCTGACAGATTTTACAAGAAGCAGTGATAGATTTTAAGAAACTTAGTCCTCAGGTGTAGGCTGTAGGTGGGTCTTAACAAATAAGATAGTGCTTGGCTGTTATGATGAAAGAGTTGGTGAATATAGAACAGAGTTTGGCAGGTGTCAGGGGGTGAAGGTGGAGATGTAGGTTGTAGTGTAAGAATATCCTGGGGAGGGTGAGACAAGTCAAGGCCCCTCAGGGCTGCAGTTCTAGCTGCCTTGACAGCTTGGCTGTTTCCCCTGGAGACAATAGAGTCATCTGTCTGGTGGGATCTACAGTGGACTATCTCAATAGCTGTGGGGAGATGGGAGACCTTTAGCAAGACCATAATTTGGTTTGCATTAGTTATTGAACCTCCTTTTGTGATATGTAACCCACGATCCTTCTAGATAGTGGCAGGAGACAGGAGGATATGGAAAGCATATTTGGAATCTGTGTAGATGTTGAGGGATTTTTCCTGTGCCAGTTGAAAGGCACAGGTAAGGGTTATTTCACCTGTTGATTGGCAGTGTGAGCAGAAAGGACCTGTGCCTCTACCACCTCAGTGTCTGACACTACGGCATAGCCAGCTCTTCTGGCCCCTTCATATAGGAAGGAGCTGCCATCTGTATGGCAGGTATAGATGGCCAGAGGCAGTGTGCCTTCTTGTATGAGTGATTGATGAGGTAATAGTTCCTCTAAATTTTCAGTTCAGAAGATAGGGAGTGGTCAGTATTTAGTCAAGGAAGAAGATTGGAAATATTAAGAAGCAGGTATGTTTGGAAGGTGAGTGTGGGGTCTTTTATTAGTGATACCTGAAGAGAAAGAACCCTGGAGGAAGGTAGAGTCTGTATGCCTTTATTAGTTAGGAGTGGTGATAAGTTATGAGAAGACAGTTATAGGCTACCCAAAGTTTAGGTTTTTTGACTGTCTAATAAGGAGTTCAGTGGTTGCTAAGGTGTCTATCCCTTGACAGTTAGATCTAATTTTTTGACAACTATGCTACAGGTGCAAAAGATTGTCCCAGTTGATGACCTAAGACTCCAAGGGCAAATCCCTCTTTTTCAGTTACATAGAGGGAAAGAGTCAGGTCAGGAACATGTAAGGCTGTGGCCTTAAGGAGAACCTGTTGGAGCCTCTGAAAGGGCTTGGCAACAAGTTTGAGAAGAGGTTCATGGGTGGGCCTAACACTGCTTCATATAAAGGTTGAGAAAGGAAGGAAAATGAAGGAGCCCAGGAATATAAAAAACTAGCTATTCCTAGGAATGATAAAATCTCTTCCTTTGTAGAAGAAACAGAGACTGAATCAGATTCTTTCTATCTAACGTAATATCCTTGTGGGTTGGAGTAATTGTTAATCCCAAATAGGTGACCTGAGGGGTGGACAGTTGGACTTTAGAAGGTAAGACCCTGTAGCCTCAACTGGAGAGGAAATTTAGAAGAGCAGAGGTGTCAGCTTGACTGTAAGGCCCGAAGAAAACACGAGGCGACACCCCACATCACTCACGAGAAATGGTCTCGATGCAACCGCATGAGGTTTTTATTGGGGTTCCAGTATACTGGGATCGACTCGACTCATAACCACGAAGGGTCAGAGGAGATCGATCAGGAGTGTACAGCGGAAGGGGTTTTTATATCATGGGGCAATGCAACCCATCCCAGGGGACAGGGTGTAAGTGTATTCCGAAGGCCATCCCAGGGGGTCAGGCGAAACTGTATTCCCCAAGACAGGGTAGGGCAAACATCAGCTACCTGTAGAGGTCAGTGCAGGAAGGGTGGGGTAAACAACCTTTGTGATTATTTCCTTGAATAGAGGTTAGTGCAGGAAGGGTGGGGTAGGGCTACAGAGTAAGGATTTAAAATTTCAAGGTAGGATCTTTCAGACTATTTTCTAGAGAGGGGCTACAGAGAAGGACATCACTTATGTAAAGTATAATCTTAGGTTTAGGGAGAGACATAGACAGTAAGTCAGATGCCAGGGCCTGACCAAATAGGTGTGGGCTGTCCCAGAATCCCTGAGGTAATCCAGGTAAGTTGGGCAGAACAGTGGGTATCAAGATCTGTCCAGATAAAGGCAAATATATTCTGGGACTGGACATCTAGAAGGATAGAGAAAATGCATCCCTGAGGTATAGGACAGAGAAATGGGAAGTGTCCAAAGGGATAATGGAAAGAAGTGTATAAGGGTTAGCCACAAGGGGATGGACAAGAACCACTGCAGAATTAACAGACCTGAGGTCTTGAACCAGGTGATAGGTACCATTAGGTTTAACTGCTAGTATAGGAGTATTAAAGGGGTAAGAGGTGGGGCAAAGGAGTATTTTTCCCAAGAGGTCAGAAATGATAGGCTTAAGTCCCCTGAGGCTATATAGAGAGAGGGTATTGAGCTTGGATTATGTACCTGGTAGAGTCCAATAACTGGATGACAATAGGAGAATAGTGTTTAGCAACAGAGGGGTTCTGGATGTCCCAGAATCAGGAATCTACCTAAGAATCTGGTAAAGGAAATAACATGGCAGTGTTGGTAGATTGACTGGCTAGAAGAAGCAGCAGAGGAAATTCTGGCAAGCTTGGGTTTAGCTGAATGCAGGGAGCAAAGGAAATAGAGGCTCCCAGCCAAATTAGAAGATCCCTTCCCAATAAGGGGCCAGGACATGTTGGCACTACCAAAAAGGAATGGGTGAGAAGTACACCCCTAAAATTGCAACTAAATAGTGGGGTCTGGTGTGGGAAGTAAGGTTGTCTTCTTACCAAGACAATAGGAAAATGAGAAGGAGAAGTGGGTCCCCAAAACTCTGTCAAGACTAAGTAAGTGGCCCCAGTGTCCAAGAGGAAGATGATACCATGATGTCTATGTTGGGATCCCTACTGGTGATGGCAGTGGTTTGGTCAAGGGAGCTTGGGCCTCCTCAGTCAGCTGTAACCAAGCCTAGGAGATCAGCTGGAGGGTTATCTGGGAGTGACATCCCTCTGTTCTGCATAACATGAGGGCAGTCGACAGCCCAATGGTCCCTCTTGACGGCACCTAGGACATGGTCCCCTTGGCTTGCAAAAGTTAGGGAAAGCTTTTGCCCAGTGACCTTGTAGACCATATTTGTAGGAAGTACCTGGTGGTCTCTGAGTCTTGGAAGACCAGGAGTCTGGAGCAGTGTTCTTGGAGGAGAAGAAGGACTTGGGGGTCTGGCTGTAGCCTTAGAACATGTGATAGGAGGGGAAAAGTTTGGCGCCAATGCAGGATGTTTGAAGCAACCTGCAACTGGCACAGAAGAAAGGAAAAGGTCTGCAGACATCAAGCCAGTAGTCTCTGGGGGCTGGTGAGAAGAAGAAACTGAGGCTGCAGTTTGGATTTTTGGTGGTATGGAAACAGGTCTGCAGTAGAAAGGAGATAGTTTGTTAGCTGGATCTAGCATTGTAGTGTCATCTGGCGGAGGTTGTGTAGGTTTCCTGGCTAAGAGAAGTTGGGTTAGGGAAAAAGAGGAGCACAAGGGGGGATTAGAGTGAAGATAGATGAATGCTTGAACATAAAGGACCTCTTTCCATTTATCAGTTTGCTGCCAGTATGTACTAAGATCCCTTAAAATAATTGGATCTCCTGTACCATTATGTGGCCATTTGGAACTATTATTTAGCTCGTACTCAATCCAGACCTTATTACAGAGGAGTATTTATTATGCTGTCTTCAAGTCAGGCATTAGCTTCAAAAACTTGAGATTTTCCAGGAGACATCCCATGGAGTGCCTGGAGGAACATTCAAAGACATCACAGCACCCATTGGAGGGTTAATGAATTATTCATACCAACGTCCAGAGAACAATTCAATAACCAAAAAAGATTCAGCCAACCTAGAGGCCTAAGTCATAACGAAGTCCCCCTAGAGGCTACTCAGTAAGTCCTGGACTTACTGTGAAAGGTTAAATCTTTACCCCTAGGCCTAGGGGCTTCCTAAATGGCTGCAAGATCCTGGAAGGGGAGGGGAGCGAGAGCCTCTTTCTAGGGTTACACCCAAGGGTCAATGTCCTATCTCATATGTCAGCTGTGAGGCTGGTCGTTGTGAAATGCCAAACACCTTAGTCCCCAGAAAAAAAGCTGGCCAGACCCTATCTGGGAAATTAGGGGCCTTCCCACTGACTGACCTTACCAATCAATATGCGGGTGTCAGTGCAAGAATTCTAGCAAACAGATACCAGGAAACATTGAAGAGAGAGAGGGAGAAAGAGAGAGAGAGAGAGAGAGAGAGAGAGAGAGAGAGAG
>BDUI01045905.1:5599-21432 GCA_002335545.1 Apodemus speciosus | reverse complement strand
GGCACAGGCTGCACAGATCTCCGGGCGAGTTGGTAGCCGGGCAGGTGAGCTCCGTGATCACCAGCTGTTCCGATCCGATACAAGGTGGCTGCCTGGATCAAGGACCCGTGCCCGGAGTACCCAGACCCCGAGCGAGTTGGTGTCCGTGCCGGTCGGTCAGGGACTGCTTGCAGATACAAGGTGGCTGCCTGGATCAAGGACCCAGGCCGGAGTACCCAGACCCCGAGCGTGTTGGTGTCTGAATAGTTTCTTAATAAGGCAAGGGATGCCTTTGGGTTTTTTTTATTTGTTTGGTTGGTTGGGTTTTTTTTTGGCATCTCTTTCTTAGGTTGGGAAGGTTTTCTTCTATGTTCTATCTATCTGTCTATCTATCTATCTATCTATCTATCTATCTATCTATCTATCTATCTCAATTATTTTTGTGGGCCTTGGAGCTGGAGCTCTGCACCTCCTTCTACTCCTATTATTCTTAGGTTAGATCTTTTCATGGTATCCCAGATTTCCTGGATGTTTGTGTTAGGAAATTTTTTGATTTATCATTTTCTTTGACTGAGGTATCAATGTATTCTATTGTATCTCACACATCTGAGATTCTCTTCTGTCTCCTATATTCTGTTGCTGATGCTTGTATCTGTTGTTTCTATTCTTTTCTGTGTTTTCCATCTCCAACATTCCCTCAGTTTGGTTTCTATATTGCTTCTATTTCTACCTTTAGATCTTGTACAGTTTTATTTCCTTCACCTGTTTGATTGAATTTTCCTGTATTTCCTTAAGGGATTTATTCATTTTGTCTTTTAAAAACCTCTATTATCATTACAAGATTGGATTTAAGGCAATTTTCCTTTACTTAATTTGTGTTAGGATATCCACTGCTTGCTGTAGTAGACTAGATGTGCTCTTAAGGTGTCATGTTGCCTTCATTTTTGTTGATTGTGTTCTTTCTAGGGCTTTAGTCACCTGAATGACTTTAAGGATGTACCTCTTGTAGTAGGTATTAGGAGTGGGCTTAACTTTGATGGTCTTGATATGGTGGGGCTCTGATGAATATCCTTGGGCTGTATGGTTCTTGTTCAGCAGATCTGTATGGTTCGGGCACCACAGGTCCAAAGTGGGAAGAGAGAAGTGGAAGGAGAATGCAGGTTCTCCTGTGCTATCAGGTTGTTCAGCACAGCTTGGCCTACCCCAGAAGACTCAGGAAGCAGGGAAGATGTGGATGGGAAGCTTACCTTTATAGTTCATGATCCAAAGTTCTGATAAAGGTGGGAGAAGAGGTGGATGGAAAATGGAGATTCAGACGGGATAGCAGGCTGCTTAAAGGAGCTTGGCTTGCTCCAGAAAAATATCAGTGAACAGGGAAGATAAGTGGGCAATGGGAAGATTACCTGTATGGTTCAGCATGCACAGGTCTGCTGAAGGTGGTAAGAGAGGTGATAAGAGAATGAAAGTCCCATTTGGACAGTAGGCTACTCAAGGTAGCTAGGCTTGCCCCAGAGGACACACTGAGCAGGTAAGATGGGTGGGAGAATGAAAAATAATTGTATGGTCCAAGTTCTGCAGATCTAATGAAGGTGTGTAAGGATGTAAGGAAGAATTGAGTTCCAGAGGGGTATCAGACTACTTAGGGCAGCTTGCCTTGCCTAAAAGGACTAAGTGAGCAAGGAAGATAGGTGGGAAAAAGGAAGCATACCTTTATGGTTCGGGGGCCACACGACTGATGAAGAAGGGTGGAGACATGGTGGAAGAATGGAGGTCCCCCTGGGATAACAGGCTTCTCAGGTCAGCTTTTGAGATTATTTTTTGATTATGATATTTCTTCCTTTTCCTTTTTCCAAACACTCCCATCCATACATCACTCCCTTCTCTCCTTCAAATCCATGGCTCCCTTTTCACTAATTTTAATATATATATATATATATATATATATATATATACACATATATATATATTCAATTTTATCCATATATGTAAAATTTCTCAATATAGTCTGCTCATTATATATAAAACTACAATCATATATACGTGTGTGTGTGTGTGTGTGTGTGTGTGTGTGTGTTTATGTCTATGTGTCTGTGTGTGTGTTCAGGGCTGACCATTTTAAATTTGACAAAACAACTGGTGTGCTGTTCCTTGAGGAAGACCATGCTTCAATTCCCATATATCCTCCTTTCCTCGGCTGACTTTTCTTCACTTAGTTTGGCATGAGTTGGAGTAATGTTTCTGTACAATCTGTGAAGCTGTATCTCTGTCCTTCCTTGCCTGCCTAAGGTACCTTCTGAATGGTTAAAATTAAAAGCCTATGGCCTACAACAAAATGTAGAATGGTAAGATGAGCCTTCTAGACAGAGAGGAACTCTGCGAAATGGAGAGACACAGGGCAGATGTGGCCAGGACTGAATGAGAGTTAAGTAACAAGCCACATGGTATAATTTAGACTATTATAAATGAGTTAATTAGATAATAAACTAGTTTGCAACAAGTCTACAATATGAGGCCTAAAGCTATTTTAATAAATTTGCATCCACACTGGGGCAGGCATAAAATGATTGACTATAAAATATATGGCTCTAGGAATGTTCCAGTTTGGTGGTGTCCTTGTTCAGCTTATGCTGGAACAGATATGTTTGTGAGATTTAATGAATTCAGCTTCTCATATTACTAAGAGAAAATCTCACAGAAAACTCTCTGGCTCTTATCTTGCAGTCCCATCTTTCTCAAAATCCCCTGAGCCCTAGATGTGGGAGAGTTTTATAGACACATCTATTGGGACTGAACTCCAAAACTGCATGGTGACTGGCTGTCATTTTCTGGAGTGGTGGCCATCTGTTCCATGATAAGGGATGAAGACTATACTCATCTGTGGATTTGAAATGACAGATTTTCGTTAGGCATTTTTCTGGTTTAGTAGACTTGTGGTTGTAGATTCTCCTCCGATAGCCACAGTCTTACTAGCACTGGGTAATTAGCTAGGTTGCTAGTACTAGATATAGTTTCCCTCTGGTTGAATGTATCTTATGTCCAATTAGAGAATGGTTATTATCTCCAATGTATGATTTTCACCACTACACTCATAAGGTTACCTTGCCATGCTGGTCTTTGTGTAGATCATAGGCATGAGAGGTGGGTGGAACTGTTTATTGTCTCCCTCTTTTGGAAGCTTTCATGGAGACTTCTGGTACCATGAAAGCTAATCCTTGGGAAGGAAAGAGATTCTGTCCTGTTCTAACAGAGACACCAAGATCCTGTTTCTGAAGTGCATGGTATTTTAAGCATTAGGGACATACCTTCTACCTCTGTGGAGGAATCAAGCACAATGTCAACATCAATAGGCAGTACATTTGAAGAATCTCTTGTACTTAATTTGTGTATTTTGTAGCAGCATGTTAAACAAGCCTTATACTTCTTTTAGAGAGAAAATTTTCTGTATTCAACTTTAAAGACACAGGAGGTTTCTGGCCATTGAACTATTGAAAGTAGACATTTGTAGTTGATATAATGACTATGGTAGGCCAATACAGTAGAAGAATGATCCAGTTTTCCACTTCTGTAAAGACAGACACAGAGTCCAAGGTCAAAGGACATTTTGACATATGGATTAAATTTCAAGAATATATTTAACTGTCTTTGATTTTCCTAAACCATAAAATTCTAGTCTATCCTACTAGTTCTTAAAAGTTAAACTCTGCTTTGCTTGTTTCTACAAGTGTCTGTCTTTAGCCATAACTGAAACTTGAAAGTGAACTCACCATTTTCAAGAAAACTGTTGGGCATTTTTCTGGTTTAGTAGACTTGTAGTTGTAGATTTTCCTCCAATATCCACGGTCTTACTAGTGCTGAGTAATTAGCTAGGTTGCTAGTACTAGACATGGTTTCCCTCTGGTTGAATGTATCTTATGTCCAATTAGAGAATGGTTATTATCGCCAATGTATGATTTTCACCACTACACTCATAAGGTTACCTTGCCATGCTGGTCTTTGTGTAGATCATAGGCATGATAGGTGGGTGGAACTAATCTTCTAGCATCATAGAGCCATGAGTGAAGCACAGCTGTTCCAGGATGTGATCAATCACAGTCAAAATACTTGCATCAATACTATCTCTAAAAACCTGTCAGGTCTAAAGAAAATTCCATTCATCAAAATGTGGTGCTTAGATCAAAGCCAGCACTCCTCAGGACATTCTGAAGCCGGTTCTTCTCTAATAAAAGATCCATTTTCTTTACCACTGGCAGAAGGTTAAAAAAAAAAAAAAGGTAGCCTGTAGAGCCTATTAGCATACCAAAGTACATACTGCCCTCCAGCCTCCCTCAGTATCAAAAATTGCTGTTCAGCATTTCAGCATCTATGCTGATATCCTGGCCTTAGTCAACCCTGCCACAAACATCCTCCAGCTCAGGAGATTCAGTTAGCTTCCTCTAGCTTCTCTTTCTTTTTATTAACCTTCTATTTTGGCTATGCTCTCTACTCTTCTGGCTTCTCTTGGACTTCTCCTTGTCTTCCTCTCTTATTCCTCACTCCAACCCTTACTCTGTTCCTGCATCCTTCACAGCCAGTTCCAGTCTGCTGGCCATGTTCACAATACTACTTTTCCTCTCTGCTCTCTACTCTTTCAGGAACCTCTGGCAATAAAAACCTTCCCATCCATCACACTATGTTATGTGATCAGTTTACAAAGCAAAATCAATAGGACCAGTCATATTTCCTAGACATTTCAAAACCATTAAAATATAAATTAAACAATATTAAAAATAAATAGTTGAATTAAGGGTACTGAAACTAATTGCTCATCATATAATAACAATAAATGATAAATGAAGAATCAAGAATGTTATCAATAACCAAGAAAATAGTGCCTTGAAAAATTGCTCAAAATGACCAAGATAGTGAAATTATCATTATATATTATTAAAATGCATATATCTATACTCAATAAACTTCACTGATTAATGAAAAATGATCCATAAATGTAATTTAAAGGTTAACACGAAAGTACTGCCTCTGAAMATATTTACAGAATAGGTGTAACAGAAATAGAAAATTCAGGAAAGACAGATGATAGAGTCAATTTAATTTCAACAAAGACAAAATAGTCATAAAAGGGATGAATGATAATAAAGGTAACTCAAATACCCTAACAAATATGTGCAGAGAAATTAACCTGTATTGAGACATTGAACCAGATATGCCAGTCCATTTGACATGTGTAAAGACAAAAACATCATAGTAAAAACTATTGATCTGCACCAGGCAGTAGTGGCGCATGCCTTTAATCCCAGCATTTGGGAGGCAGAGGCAGGCAGATTTCTGAATTCGAGGCCAGTCTGGTCTACAAAGTAAGTTCCAGGACAGCTAAGGCTATACAGAGAAACCCTGTCTCAAAAAACCAAACCAAACCAAACCAAACCAAACCAAACCAAACCAAACCAAACAAAACAAAAAACCACCACCAACAACAACAACAAAAATTACTGATAGACAATGGAAAATAATTCAGTAGTGAGAAAGCTGCTATTTGTTAGGTAAACTGATCATAAAAAAGAAATAGAGCTAACTTCATTAAAATTACAATTTTCATATCAAAAACACATTTAGGAAATTTAAAATGTTGTTATGGACTAGAAGAGATTATCTTGAGATAATTCCAATGCATGATATTCATAAATAAGCAGGGATAATTTCCTGTGATCTTGTCATATGATAAGTAGAAACAGACTGCAGGAATATGAGAAAATCTCTCTTCTTGGATGATTTTTAATTTTTTTTTAAATTTTGTGCTCAGTTTCAGATATAATGCTGTGAACATTTATCAAAATTTTAATTACATTTTAAGTATATACATTGCAAAACATATTATTATCTTAATAGAAATTTCTGAAGCATAAAAATATTAGTAATAATGAATTTCATGGTATAAGCTATTCATTCCATACCTGTGATTCTCAGGCAGGGACACGTTACTTTTTTATAGGCAGTTTAACAGTCTGATGATTCTCACATTGTCATCAATGGGTAAAGAGTTATAGGCCTTTGATAGCTGAAGGGCCAGGTATTTTAGAACATGAGAGGGCTTCTGATGGAGAATCTCTGTTCTCTATAGGCATTACATATGCATGGGACACATCAAAGTCAGTGACAATGAAGTACTTACCACTTACAAGTTTCAGACTATTAGCATCGGATACACTCTCTTTCTTCTTTGAAACAAGAAAAAAAGCAACTAGAATTTTGTATTCTAGCCAACATTTCCCTATGATTTCTTTCTTGGTTTGAGTGTATCTTGCATTTAAAGGAGCAACCAAGACAAAGACACAGTGCCTAGAGACACATATAGGCACACTCTACCTTTTCTCATTCTCTTGCATACATGACTGCATCCTTTATAAAACTTGTTTTACATTCATTAATTTTACTTCAGTACCTCTTATTTAAATAGCTACAACTATTTACACTGGAGATCTCTATCCCTGACATACAATTTGTTTAAATGCTATTATCTCTGTCTTTAAAAACACTGTGTGTATGTTATCAAGGCTGTTGCTTTTTTCTTCAGGTCACCACAGAGATGTCCTCAATCCATCTCCCCTAACCAACACATCTAAAGTCACAATTGGATGGGAGTATTTATTTAAAATCAGTGATACTTTTCACCAGGGAAGAAAGTAAAAATTTAAATTTTAGGTTCAGCAACCCAGAAAATCTAAACTAAAAATGCAGACACTTTATTCCAGCATATTTAATCTGCCTATCACTAACTTCTGTGTCTCTGTTTTTCATCAACCATTGTATTTTTCTAATGTTATAATCCTTTTTTTCCTGACTTCCCAAAGACTTATACAGCTGTGAAGACACAGATACAATAACCACTCACTTGTCAGGTCCTACTTCATTACTGAAGTACTCTTAAGAACAAGGCTTACTATTTATTTTTCTCCCTCATACATCTTCATTCTGCTTTAGACTCCCAGTTGCAAGCTGAAGACCCACCTAGAAGATCACCTGAAATCATAGATTCCACTATATCATACCATCGTTCTGATATAACAAAATATAGAATGACATTTCTGCTGTGTCTCAAGCTCCTCTCACACTACTAAGCTCCTTGGGACATTATCTCTTTTATTTTCTCATTTCTTTTCTTTCTTTCTTTCTTTCTTTCTTTCTTTCTTTCTTTCTTTCTTTCTTTCTTTCTTTCTCTTTCTTTCTTTCCTTCCTTCTTTCTTTCTTTCTCTTCTTCTTCTTTTCTTCTTCTTCCTCCTCCCCCTCCTCCTCCTCTTCTCCTCCTCCTTGTCCTCCTCCTCCTCCTCCCCCTCTCTCTCTTTCTTTTTCTTCTTTATTTTATTTTTATCTTTGGTATATAAACTTTGTCAATGTGTATACATATTTTTATGTCCAAAGGTTGTGATGGTTTGAATATGCTTGTCTCAGGGAGTGACAATGTTAGAGGCACAGCCTTTCTGGAGTAGGCGTGACTCTGTTGGAAGAAGTGTGTCACCATGGGGATAGGTTTTCAGAGTTTCCTGCTCGCTGACTGAGGATGCCAATTTTTGCCTAGATAGAGTCAGATCAAAATACAGCACTCTCTTCTAGCATAATACTGATCTAGATGCTACTATGCTTCCTGACATGATGATAATGGAATGAACTTCTAAAGCTTAAGTGAGTCCCAGTTAAATGTTGTCCTTTTTAAGGATAGCCTTGGTCACTGTGTATCTTCACAGCAGTGAAAATCCTAAGACACAGGTATATGATTGTGTGAGGAGGATGCAAGTTTGTGTTTGTGGAGATGTTAATGCCAAAGGTCTACCATGAGGGCTGTTTCACTAGAGCTATGTACTTCAATTTTTGAGAAAAGAATTTTCACTGAAACCTGGAACTTTTCCTCCAGGCTAAGCTAAAGTCCTCTTCTGCTTCCCTTGTGCTGAGCTTGCAAGCCCCTATCACCGTGTCTGACTTGTATTGATGTTCATGCTCAAACTGGAGTTCTTTATTCAGCACCCACTTTAAACAACTAGGCCATCTCCCCAACCCCTGACAAACCTTGCATTATTAATAGCATATTATTATATGGATTCTAATTTATAGTGTTGCTTCACTGAACAAGAAGCTAAATTTCTCACAAAAGTACAAGGTAATTTATAGGATATTTGTTCAAATTTCTACTGTAGAAAGTGCACTTTCTCCTGCAAAGGGGCTTGGTTGGTGCCTCTACCCCTCTCTACACTTGCACACATACAAACACATGCATACTAGTTAGTCATTTCTTTTGCTTGTCTTAGTTGTTCATTTTCTCTGAGATCTATATCTAGGATTTATTGGAATGATGTTTCCTTTTTTTTTCCTTTTTTTTCCAAAATTTGCATCCAAATTACAACTTCCTTCCCTTCTCTCCTCCCAATCACACCCGTACAAAACTCTCCCCCTATTCCTCCTCCCTTTCTCCTCCACCTCACTCTGGCACATTTAGGCCAGCAGGACTAAGAGCATCCTACCCCACTGAGGCTCAACCAGGTAGTCCAGGTAGGGAAAGAGGATCCAGTGATAGGTAACAGAGTCAGAGAGAGATCCTGCCTCCAATTATTAGGTAACCACCATAAAGTCCAAGCTGAATGTCTGGTACAAATGTGTARGGGGCCTGGGTCTAGCCCCTTCATGCTCAGTTGGTGGTTGAGTCTCTGTGAGCCACCAAGGACTTAGGTTAGTTGACTTCCTACATCTTGTAGTATCCATGACCCATCCAATTTGCTGCAGTTTGCTCAATCCTGTCTTCCACTTTTCTATAAGATGCTAAGCTCCATCTGATGTTTGACTATAGGTATCTGCATTTGTTTCCATATAATGCTGAATGAAGCTACCCTGGAGACATTTATGCTTGGTTCCTGTCATCTGCAAGCATAAGAGAGTATCATTATTAGCATCAGGGGTTGTCTCTCTCTCTTGAGATTAGTCTCAAGTTGGGGCAGCCATTGTTTGGCAGTTCCCTCAGTTTCTGCTCTCCCTGTGCATCTTGTAGGCAGAATAAATTTTGGATTGATGAATTTCTGGCTTGTTTGCCCCCCTCCTTTGACTAGAAATCCTGCCTGGTTACAGGAGGTCATCATTTCAGTCTCTTTATCCTTTGCTGGTAGAAATCTCAGATAGTGTCAATGTCATAGACTTCCCATCGACTCCATCATCCTAGAACTTTCCCTTGAAGTAGAAACTTCTGATTTCTTTGGAAATTCAGTTATGTCAAATGATGTTTTGCTGGGATACACAAGTGAAAGAATGTTTTGGTAAACCATTCACATGAAAGAATGTTTTCTTGATGCAAACAGTGGTAAAGGATGTTTTGCTAAAGCAGACATGTAAAGGAATGTTTCACTGAAGCAAATGAAGGTGAAAGAATGCTTTGCTAAAGCAAACATGAAAAAGGGTAAATAATGTTAAGAAGAAATTTAAATAAAAGCCAATACACAGTAGATGATGCCGAATGGTATTGGTATATCTTGTCATTCCTTATTTATCATAGTTTGTTGTGACTTCATAGAAAGAAATTCACCAAACTAACAAACAAATGAGAAAAACAAAAAAGAAAGAAAGAAAGAAAGAAAGAAAGAAAGAAAGAAAGAAAGAAAGAAAGAAAGAAAGAAAGAAAGAAAGAAAGAAAGAAAAGAAAAAAACCTGGTGGTGTTCTGGTGGCTTATGGCCACTTCTGCAGACTGATTGATAATGTTCATTTTATTGAGAAAGACATGGCAGAGAACTTCTCCTGTCATTCTTGCTGGTCCTCTGGTCCTGGTTGCTCCTGCTGACTCATGCCAATTCAGTGGAGGCCTGGCTATGTCTGCTGGGTTGTACCACCACTTCTTATTCAGGTTTGCTATCCTGATGCTACTGAACTAGACTGCTAGTATCCTGATGATTGGAGATTGAAATTGCCCCCAAGGAACTACTTCTAAACAGAGCAGAATCCCTCAACTTCTTCTGGATCAACCTGTCATTGATGATTCATGAATGATGTTCATGAGTAGACTAAGCTGCTGCTGCTGCTGCTGCTGCTGCTGCTGCTGCTGCTGCTGCTGCTGCTGCTCCTGCTCCTGCTCCTGCTCCTGCTGCACATGAATGGAACTTCTCATATCCTGACAATGAAAATTGGGTTTGTTCCAAAGAACTATTTTTAAACAAGTTCACTCCCCTTGTATCTTAAAAACCTTTCTTTCTTCTCCCTCTGGTGGGTGGTGGGCTAGAAGGGAGTTAAAAGCATTTAAGAACACTTACTAAAATTAGATATGGAAAAATAGAAGCCTGCTGGCCCCCATTGTGCTTTTATGCCTACTCTCAGCTCTCTCACAACCCCTCTTCCATACCTGATTACAATTCCAATACCTCTCCTCACCCCCTCTCCCACCAGTTCCCTGTCTCTATTCACCTCTGATGACTATTTTGTTTTCCTTTCTGAGTGAGATTCACACATTATCACTTGAGACTTTATTATTACTCGGTTTCTTTGGGTTTGTGGGCTATAGGATGGTATTTGCCAGTAGAGTACTGAGATTACAGACAAGCCACCATTTCCACACAACTTTTTCATGTGGGTGTTGACGATCCAAACACTGGTACTTTTACTTGTGCTAAGGATTTTTAATGATTAAGCCATATTCCCAGCTATTTTTGAAGACTTTATAAAATATCTTCATAAATATTTTTATGATCTCTAGGATCCTTGAAAATAAAATTCATTCCATTTACTTCAAACTCCTTGTGGATAACCTACTTACAAGTGTGAATTACTGGGTGTCATTGTTTAAGCATTCTGTGGGCAAACACAAGGATACGTGACATTGAATATGAAAGAATAAAGTCACCTGTGAGTTGGTCAGCAAAAATTTAAAACTGTACCATAGAACAATGTGTGCTTTTTTAGATAGCACAATCAGACATTTTTTTTCTTAAAATGCAAGTGGAAAACCAGAAAATAAAACTGAAGGAGAAAATGTACAATGGGTTTAGTCACAGTGATCAATAGCAGTATAAGCCATGCTGTGAAAAATTACTTCTTTTTAAAGATAAAATGTCACTCATATCCACAGTCTAGATGAAATAGTTTGTGTGCCTGTAAGATTTTTAAGAATGAGCTCTTAATCTACCTGTCAGTGCTACCTTCTCCTCAGGTTAGTCTCCTTTTACTTTGTACAACCCTTTAAAAAACAGAAGAATTTGAAAAAAGAATTTCAGCATTTGAAATTCTTACATCATATCCCTGTCTCCAAAGGCTCTACATGAACTCATGGAACATAATGTGTTACACCACTTTTAAAACTATTTTATTTTATTTATTATAAAGCAGAGRAAGGGGTCATGGTACAATGGTGCATGTATGGAGATCAGACATTAGCTTTGTCAGGTAAATTCGCTCCTTCTGCCTTTAGTGACTTCCAGGATTGAACTCAGCTTGACAAGCCTCCAAAGTCAGGACTTTTAATGCTGAACAATCTACCCAGCCTGTGATAGGATTTTAATGTATTTCTTTCTTTTCTATCAGGGCATTTGTTTCTCTAATTGTGGGATTTAACATACAGGATATAAAATCACTATTCTGTCACTTTGGGTGTCACTATTTGTCAATTTTGGGTTTTGGTGCTTCTTCTTAAAGAATATTTTAGAATTTATTTATTTAGGTCCTTATTTATGGATGGATATTTTTCTTTCATCTATGTCTGTGTACCATATGACGCCTACTGCTCCTAGATGCCAGAAGGTGATTTTGACTCCTCCAATGTGGATCTAGTGTTATAGATGGGTGTTAGTTACTAAGTTGGTTCTGAGAATAGAACACAGGACTTCTGGAAGAGTAGAACCATATCTTCAGGCTGTTTTGACCTTTTATTAATTCATTATTGTCTTTCTACCTCCATCCTATTGTGTCCTCCTAGTCTCCAACATTGAATTCCATTCTTTCAAACATAGACTATTAGGGTTCACAATTAAACAGGATATATTCTGTTCCTTTTCATGTGTCTACTTATTTTACTTAATATAAGAACTTTAACTTCTATATTAGTGCTGAAATGATACAACTTCACTCTTTCTTATGACTGGCTAATATTCCGTTATATCTTTATTGCATCTTTATCCATTGGTTAACTGATGAGATGGACCATATTTCAACTACTGTGAATACAATAAAATGGAATGAACAATCCTTCTCTGTTATGACTCTTTCTTCTGTTGTATATATGCCAAGCAGTCAATTTAGTAGATCATAAAACTGATTTTTATTTTTTTCTGGATTCTCAACAAATTTTATGAATTATGTTAATGCATATGTTCTCCAGTTGTGCCTAAGAGCCTCTGCTATACTGCCACTTAAGGCCACGTCTGGGTCCATTGTCCTGTTGGCAGGTTGGGTTCATGTTAATATCTGTGGTCTCTGTGGTGATAGAGGGCCATGGGTGTCCTGTGAAGCTAGTTACTTGAACCTACATCTGCATCCATGGTTCTACTAGAGCCAGGTTCCATGCTGATATCTGTGGCCTATGTTTCCACAAAGGTTCATGTGATGTTTATGGTCTGTTCTTCTGCTCCTGATCATGTTGATGTGAGTGAGGGGTCTGTGCAGTCACCTGAGCTCATGTTGATGTCCAAGGTCTATGCTCCTACTGAGGGTAATGTTTGGATCTGTGGGAATGTGTTACTGTTCATGGCCATTTGTCTCCAAGGGCCATGTTGATATGGGTAGCCTATGCAGTCACTTAAGGCCATGTTGATGGCTATGGGCCAGACTGTTGCCAAGGACCACATTAGTGTTCTTGACCTGTATTGACCTGGAGGCCATGTTGGTGCCTGTGGTCTGTACTGCTCTAGATGGCTACAGTAGTGTCTATGGCCATTGCTGTAGCAGAAAACCATTGATGTCCATAGTTTGTATTGCCACTGGAGATGATACCGAGGTCCATGACATATGTAAATGCCAAAAAAAAAATTAAGAAAACCATGAGCTATTCTGCCACTGATTCTGCAGGGCAATGGAGCTTCTTTTTCGGTGGTTTTGATGACTATAGACTCACAGTTGAGAAAGGGACATATTCAGTGGCAAACCCTAGCACCACTTCCAGCTCTTCTCCCCTCCCCTGCTACCTCCCTCCCCATATACACACACACCAAAAAGTTACAGCCTAGATAGAGAACCTCTAAAAGAACTCTTGAAAACTGTTGTGATAAGGATATTGAAGTATAGCTCTCTTCAATTGAGGTCTTCTGTTGATGGCATGTATGGGTGGGGACAAATTCTGTTTTCGTAAACAGGTAGCTATTTGACCATCCTGCTGTAAGGTAACAGAAACTGGACTTGCATATTTTTTCTTTGAGGAAGTAGGTGATGAGAATGAAAAGCAGAACTGGGAAGTGAGTGTGACAGGGGTGAGTGATAGGAAATTCCCAAACATACAATAAAATGTTAAGAAAAATGCAACAAAATGAGATAAAATGTCTCCCCTTTCTTTATCCCTTGATATTATCAATTCTTAGTTTTTGTTTTTCTGATGCTATATTAGTCAGTGTTCTGTAGAGTCATAGAACCATTGAAATATCTATCTATATTTATATCTAATTTCTATCTATATGATTCATAAATACTCATATATATGAATACATATATTTATGCACACACACACACACACACACACACACACACACACACACATATATATGAGTGACTTATCATCCACGCTGCAGTTAATCTAGTCCAATGATAATTGTCTGTGAATGAAAAGCTCAAGAATCTAATAATTGTTCAATCCCACAAGCCTGGGTTTCTCAGGTGGTGTTCTGTATATGTAGAAATCCCCAAGATGTAGGTTCTAATGCCAATAAAGAAAGGAATGTGCTTGAAAGAGCAAGCAGGTAAAGGGAAAAATCTTCTTCTTTTCCTGCACTTATAGAGGCTTCTAGCAGTAGGTATGGCCCATATTAAAGGTATGTCTTCATGCCTCAAGATTTGGAATAAAAGCATGTGTTTTCCCACCTCAAGATCCAGATCAAAGGTCTTCTTACCTCAAGATTCTGATCAGACATGCATCTTCCTACCTCAGATGTCCAGACGAGACGTAGACTAACCCCATCAAAGGAAGCAGAAAATCTTTTACTTGTATGCCTTCCATTTCTGGATTGTAGTTGATTCCAGATATAGTCAAGTTGACAATCAAGAATAACCATCAAAATTCCACAATATGTCAACTCGAAACACAATCATATCTCCTTATATCATGATTAATTTTCAAATGAAATCAATAACCAATTCATAATAAGATATAAATATGTTACAGTTATTTCACATATAATTGTAAATGTATTATATTTGTAACCAGGTCATACTTATGCCTAACTTGATATAGCCATCCCTTATGCAGCTGCAAATGCATTATAAATTTAGACTAGGTGGCAATGTCCCTTGGAGGACATCTTTTTAATATCTTAAAGTTACATATGAAAACCAATGATATTTTCTTAAATAATCTTGCAACATATGATAATGAAATTTAAAGAAAACACAAATATCTGTATAGATCCATGATTAACAAAATACAACATAAGCATCATGTCAACTATTATCCTTATTTCTATAACTGATTACATGACTTTAGCTGTTATATATAGCTACTGTTTTCTACTATAAATTCTGTGTTTCCTGTGCCCTCAGCAAGCACCTCAGCAGGTCTTGGCTCTTTTCCTTTACTCCTGAAATATCTGAATGCTTTGTCATTCTTCCTGGATTAGGCTGTTATAGTTTCTCATTGGGTTTAATCATAAAACACAGAAACACAATAGCATGATGTGATGCCCTAATGGATCTCTTGTACCCTAGACATAATCTTTCTTACCCTCATTGAGGAGAAGCAATACAATTTCCTCATGGTAATCTGAATCAATCATCCCTCCTAATCCACAGGATGCAGCAACTTATCTACTTGACTATTGAACTCCTCCTCAGCTGAATACACTTTTTAGTGTGCATTTGCAAGGGATGTATCTTCACATCCTTTGCACATTTTGATAGATCTTTCCACATGCTTCTTAATCAGATTTCTTTCTCACTAATTCTCAAATCATGCTGTTTCCAAGTCCCTAACCATCCATCTAATTCACTGGATACAAACTATTAGCCAGTGAACCATCACATGCCTGGGCATTTTTCCTTCCAAAGAAGCTAAAATACTGCCTATATACTGCCTTAAATTCTGCCCACTGTGAAAATTTTCCTTTGCCAGTGTCATTCAAGATTGTTCCAGAAAGGTGTTTTAATGCTGTATTTGTCTACTGCTGAGTGATGCCTACATAATGTATGGAACCATCAGTAAACCAGGCCCTAGTCTTTTCTTCTTTGATCAACAGATCATTGTGGATACCCAATGTGGATTCATGTTTGGCTAATGTTGAGCACAAATATCTATGTAGTGATTGTTTATCTTCTGTCTAAATTTTATACAGAAACATTTATCAAGTATATACTCTATCATATTACTTGCCATTAAGCATACTGATTCTGTATTACTATATTAACTAAGTGAAAGGGTCAACTACTTAACATGACATGAATCTTTGTCACTACAACATTTTCATCATCTACTGAAATTCTGGTACTTACATCCACCAGCAGTGTCCAGAACCTTACTCTAATTACAAAGAATTTATCTTGCAATATTTAGCTTCACCCTTCATTTTTCTCATTATGACTTTGTCCCTTCTCAAATTAGATAATCACCTAGAAAATTTGTGCATTTATTGTATGGCATGGATTATTTGTGACATATTAACCTTTATATTATGCTTTTATTATGTCAGATATTTACACCTTATAA
>BDUI01045822.1:14530-25828 GCA_002335545.1 Apodemus speciosus | reverse complement strand
ATTATTAATATTATTACCTATTTATTTATTTATTTATTTATTTTTATCTACTTATTTATTCAGTCATTTTTCACATTGATTTCTGCTCCCTTCTTATTCACCCTTCACAGTGTTTCTTACCTTCTCCTCTAAGCAGGATATGGTCCCCTGGTTTATGCTTTTACCCTGGCACATCAACTCTCTTCAGGATTAGTACATCTTCTCCTACTGAGGCCAGTTTGTGAAGGGTTTCCCTGTCAAAAGCTTTAAAAATAGMCCCTGCTGCACATGTTGGGGGACACACATGGAGCCTGAGGTACAGATTTGCAACATATGTGCCATAAGTCATGAAGCAGCTTTGTATGCTTTTTGGTTGGTGATCAGTCTTTGATAGTTTCCAATGGTCCAGGTTAGTTGACCGTGTTGGTCTTTCTGTTGAGTCGCTATGTCCACCAGTGTCCTGAATCCTTTCCCTAACTCTTCCATATSAGTTCCAGAGCTCCATCCAATGTTTGGCTGTGGGTTTCTTTATCTGTTTTAGTCAGCTGGTGGGTGAAGTCTCTCAGAGAGCAGTTATGATAGGCTCCTGTCTGGATGTCCCACAGAGGAGCTGGTCTCCTTTGAGGCAATTTCTTCAGAAAGTAGGGTCTCAACCAGTGGTTTTCAGTCTTCCTAGTCCTGTGACATCATGTTGTGAATATCCATAACCATGACTTCATTTTTCTGTTATATCAAAATGAAATTTTGCTAATGTTAGCGATTATAATCTGAATAGTATGGAATATCTGATATGCAGGATATGTGACCCCCAAAARGATTGTGACACACAGGTTGAGAATCACTAGACTAAACCCTTATTTTTAAACAAACATGTTTCTTAAATACGTTCTAAAATGTTCATTGGCTATTAATTTTCTTGTGGTTTTTTCACTAAAAAAGGACTTTATTGGAAATATACAAGGAAGCTTGCTTTCTTCAGATTTATATGAAAATTGGCTTAGTGTCCTTGATGAAAAGTCTCTGATTGGAAAAATTTCTGCTATACAAAAGTAATGATACAGTAAACACTTGGGGAACTGCACAAAGTAAGAATGAATGCATTTTGAAGGTTGTAGGTTTGTATTTACAGTATTATAAACTGGAATGATGTCCAATGACAAGAGGTTCCCTTTGCTCAGACATGTATAGTCTCTTTATACACAAGTGCATTTCTCAAGCAAGAGTTTGTACTATTTCTGTAATCCCACCACTTGAGTTTCTTCTATATTATAACTGTCATGGTTTTGAAGGCAGACTGCTGAACAGCTGTTTGCAGGTCATCTAGTAGTATTGCTTTGAAGACCTGCTACACAACTGTGTTCAGATCACCCAGAGTATTGGTTTGAGTACCTGTGTGAGACAAACTAAAGATGTATGTATGTATAATACCTGTTGTTTTTGGCATCTTAATGTTATTACCATGGTAATGTGAATGTTACATGTGTTAAATATATGTCATTGATTAGAACATGACGCTAAGAGTGAGTTTGCCTTTCTCAACTATAACTACCTAGATAAGTCTGGTGTAGGTATAGCTTTGACTCTTGTGAATCATTTTCCTGTATGATACTCAATAGAATGATTTCCTATTTAAGAAGAGCTTTGAGCTCCCATTTCCACCCCCGTCTCCAGCATCTCTATCTTACTTATAGCAGAAACATTTATACCTGAATTTAATTGGGTTACTAGAATTCTTTCTGCTCATTGTGTTACAGAGTTTCACAAGAGTGTTAAATGGATTCATTTGACAATAGATATTAAATGTGTCCCCATGTGGGCTGGAAAGATGGCTCACTGTTGAACAATACTGTTTCCATACACAGAACACAGATGACCTGCAACAAGCTTCATTCATTCTATTTCCAAGGAACCTGTTAACTTCCTCTGGGTTCGATGGGTAACAGTTATATGTGTAGAACACAGAAAATGATACATAATTTAAAAAATTTCCCACAATTCTGTAAGATAAATTGATTACCAGAAACTATTTTAAGCAATACTTAAGCTGTATATTCTTATTTCATTTGAATTCTGATTATATTAAGAGCTAGTCTTTAAAACATTTACCCTGATATGTCTTTGTATTCTGAGTTTTCTAAGTAACATTATTTGTCAGACAATCAACAGGAAAACTCTCCTTTTCTATGTACAGTATTTTACTGAGGATGCTATGAGCAAACTACCTCCTGCTTAAACAGCTCATCCATGTGCTATTACAAATTAAAATGTCTACCAGCAATAACCTAGACACCTACAGCTTATCTGTCCGCATAGCTCCTCATGTGCTGTGGGATCCGACTTGCCTGAAGTCATTATTTGGATGTGACCTCTCCAAAAAGGTAAGGGTATCTGATTTTCCCTTTGGCAACAGTCTTCATTGTGATGCAGGAATTGGGAATAACTGAGATAGGTCACTGATATTTAAAGGACACCCCGGGATTGCATTCTTCTGGAGTTGTACTGTATGTTATATAATATACTTTCTGATATTTTAGCACTAACTCCTACTTTGCATTATTTCAGGTACAGTCATATATACTTTGTCTTTTGTTTTCTGTAGCTCATACTTTTACTATAAAGCCAGATGCATGGTATTTTTATTACTTTAATTATTTGCATTATATACTGATTGCAGTAGCCTACTCTATGTCCCATCCTCACAAACACTCAGTTGAGTATTAATTTAAAATGATACTTAATTTTTAATTGTTTTAAATTTTGGGTGGAAGTTTCCAGGGGAAATGGTAGATGAGGACAGATTCTAAAATGAGTGTTACTGAGTTGCATGATGACAACTTCACAGAGACTCAACAAAGAACAAACATTTTGAAAAGGAAATAAAGATAGAAAACAAAAAAAAGACAACAAAAAAGAAAATGAATCAACTGTCCTTTAAATCAAATGGTTTCCAGAAATAAGGTCCAAAGGAAGGAAGACATGGTGGTGTTTCTCACAATGGAGTAGGAAAGCCCAGGGAATACCATGTTCAATTTAGAAAGTGTCTTAAATTGCTACTCTTGCTATGATAAAACTGTGATGGAAAGCAACTTCTAGAGGACATGGTATACTTCCATTTACCTGTTAACTACTGAGAAATGTCAGGGACTACACTGAAGCAGGAACCTGGACACTAGAAATGTAGCAGCAGCTGTATAGGAGTGCAGCCTTCTGTCCTGCACCACATATCTCTCTTTATCTCAATAATAGCTCCAGAGTGTCCCGATCATTGAGATCTTGGCATTAAAATTTCCATTGTTTATCAAGACAATATCCCATAGACTCGCCAATCTGGTGGAGTCATTTTTTCAACTGAGATCCCTCTTCTCACCACCTTCTTTTCTCAGTATGTTTTCTATTGCTTTAATAAAACAGGTAGACTAAAACAAATTATAGAAGTAAATACTTATTTGGGAATTAGATATCCAGAGAGATTCCTGTCCTTCAAATTCATGACAGAGGAGCATAGCTGCAGGAAGGTAGGACAGGCAACAGGAAGCAGAGACCTGGTGCTGGCTCTCATCTTAGGCAGCAAACACAAAGCAGAGAGAGTACACTGCAAATGACAACTGACTTCTAGAACCTTAAATTCTAACCAATGACATACTTTCTATGGGGAATCCAAGCAATTTCAACAACCCTAAAGTTGTCAAAAAGATGGTGTCATATATTGCGGTGCCTGGAATTAGTAAGTCATCCTATTTAAACCATCAAAATATTACTCCACCTCCTCCCACACCCTGCAGGTTATCACCAATTCACAAAATCTGTGAAGTCATTAACTGTTTCATTCAGTTATTCTGATATCACATCAGTTCTGAATTATTGTATTGCTTTTGTAGGTCCCCAATGATTTGCAATATGTTTGAAGGTTGCAAAGAACGTTGTGTCACCATGTCAGACAGAGACTTCATTTCACAGGTTCATATCTGCTTGGACTAACTGCTGTTTTTCTCACCATTTTGGATTTCAATTTTTCATGGATTTCAATTTTTTAAACTATGTGAAATAATAGAGGATCTTGTTTTTGCCTTGTGCTGTTACAGATATCTATTATACAAATCATGATTGACAACTATGATGATGTATTTGGAGATGAGGACCATATCATTTGTGAACATAATCAAAAGAGGTCAGATGATATAAAGATGTCAGGAAATACTGCTGGTAAGTCACTTGTTATAAAAAAGCCATAGATCGCCACAGTGAGAAACCTCAATTGCTAATATTGCAGAATTAAAGATTTCATCTGCTGCTCCTTGGGCAGAAGTTCCTACAGGTTAAAAGAAGTTTAAATAGCTATCGAATGGATGGAAGGATGACAGTCTTCCCTGATTTCATAAATTTATATATATCAGAAAAGAATTAGAGCATATCATGATATTAAAGCATTGGAAAAGTTTTTAAACAACACTTAACTTGTGTATGATTATATGAATATATACATTGGTATACACTCAGTCACACATATGTACATATATACATTCATGTATATATAACAAAGGAATTTTATTAGACTCTGTACAAATTCCAGAATATTACCTGCTACATTTATTCCCTTTCTTTCCATGGCCCACAAGTCATGTATGATATCTTGGATATGAAATTATCTTTAATAATATCTCTTTAAATCAATTATTTGATTTAAAAATCCATTAAAATACTATAAGCTAAGACTATGTGCCAACAAGCTGTTCTATCCTCATACCAAAAAAATGATGTTTGAGAGAAAATCTTTCCAAATGCTTAGCATTTGGTATAAATATTATGTTGCAACATCTACTACAACACGTATGTGAAGAATCTTAACAGGCAATACTGATTATACCAAAATCAGATATAGTGTTAACTCAAGTAATTCTTTGTGTAGAGTTGAGAAAATATACTGAAAAACTAGTCTTCAATGAAATGGGATGAATCTATAACTGAGAATGTTTGTTTAACCATGATGTTTTTATGTTTCCTTTAGCAGGGGACAATGAAACAACATCAACATAGAACTTTCCCCAATGGAAACTTCTTAATGACTGAAAAAGGTGCATGTCATTCTATTTCAATGTTCTCTTCTTCATTCCTCTTAACCATAGCAGAAGAGATTGTTANCATGTATGATATCTTGGATATGAAATTATCTTTAATAATATCTCTTTAAATCAATTATTTGATTTAAAAATCCATTAAAATACTATAAGCTAAGACTATGTGCCAACAAGCTGTTCTATCCTCATACCAAAAAAATGATGTTTGAGAGAAAATCTTTCCAAATGCTTAGCATTTGGTATAAATATTATGTTGCAACATCTACTACAACACGTATGTGAAGAATCTTAACAGGCAATACTGATTATACCAAAATCAGATATAGTGTTAACTCAAGTAATTCTTTGTGTAGAGTTGAGAAAATATACTGAAAAACTAGTCTTCAATGAAATGGGATGAATCTATAACTGAGAATGTTTGTTTAACCATGATGTTTTTATGTTTCCTTTAGCAGGGGACAATGAAACAACATCAACATAGAACTTTCCCCAATGGAAACTTCTTAATGACTGAAAAAGGTGCATGTCATTCTATTTCAATGTTCTCTTCTTCATTCCTCTTAACCATAGCAGAAGAGATTGTTACAAGAAACAACTTAAGTTTTTTATTTACCACATTGTTATAAATAGTTTCATGTACTGTATTTATTTTATGTTATGTATCATATATTCTTAAATATTTTAATAAATGGTATTAAATTATGTTATTGCTTAGACTCCAATGCGCCTGATTCATGATTCTCCACAGTATTTGGAAGATTGTATTTTAAGTATTCAACTCCACCTCTGTTACTTAGACACCTGTATTCATGTGACAGATCCACTAGTATCACTGAAATTTTTTCTTCCCAACTACAAAAGAATATCATTCTACAAAAGAAAACAATGTCATTCTAAGTACTGCTCAATAAATGAAAGTGGGGATTTTTTCTGACAAAATTTTTACAGATTCTTACAATAAAACTCTCCCAATGGACAAAACCGTAAACCACAGGATACACATGGGTCCAGCCAAAAGTGTGGCAGAAGAATTCCTTCTCTGGCATTATTAGGAAGAAAGGTCCTTGGTCCTGTGAAGGCTCAATAGATGCTCCATGGTAGGGAAATCGGTGGGGTAGTAGGTGGGAGTGGGTCTCATAGGTACAAATACTTGGAGGCAAGGGGTGGAAGGAGGGGTTTGGGGTTTTCAGGAAGGGGTTATACTGGGAAAGGTTTTAACATTTGACAGATAATTGAAGAATATACTCATTAAAAACATTTATTAAAAAAACTTCTCCCCATGTGAAGTGTCAACATTTATTAGTATTATAAAATTAGACTCACTCCTGTGCATTGTGGCAATTTTTTTAGAAGTAATAATATTTTTTCTATTTCTGTGAAAAGGAACACTAGAAAATAATTTACATTAGGAAAAAATAATTCCTTATTTGAGTGCTCAAGATATCATCACACAGTAGTTCTGATGTCAGGAGTTTGTAACTAGTGAAATCATTCACCTATTTGAAAAGCAGAGGACAATGAATGTTCATATTCAATACCCTTTTTGTCTTATATATATACCAGGAACCATGAAAGGAATAGTTCATCCCAGTCATATGATTAGTTTGACCATATCAGTTACTTAAGTATAGACAGAAACTAATGATATTAAATATATCCTCAGAGTCATTCCCAGAATCCCTTCTAAGAGTTATAAATAAAATTCCAATAGTGATCAGCATTAATCCTCACACTTAATAAATTAGAGGGGAACAGAATTTTAAGAATAAACAAATGTTCAAAGTCCTTAGTGATCAGAGAAAGGCAAATCAAAATGTCTCTGAGATTCCACCTTACACCAATCAGAATGACTAAGCTCAAAACGTCAGTTGACAACAAAGGTGGGCAAGGCTGTGCAGAAAGAGGAACACTCATCCATTGCCTGTGGGATTGCAAAGTGGTACAACCCTTCTGGAAATCATTCTGGAGATTCCACATAAAAATGGAAATAGAGGTACCTGAAGACCCTGCAATACCACTCTTGGGAATATACCCAAAAGAAACCCCACTATTGCATAGGGTCACATGTTCCACTATGTTCATAGAAGCTTTGTTTCTGATGACCAGAAGCTGGAAACAATCAAGATGTCCCAGAATAGAGGAATGGAAACCGAATATGTGGTTCATTTACACAAAGGAATGCTATTCTGCTCTAAAGCATGAGGACATCCTGAGTTTTCCAGGCAAATTGATGGAATTAGAAAATATCCTGAGTGAGGTGACTCAGACACAAAGATGCGCATGATATGTATTGACTAATAATTGGTTATTAACTAAAAAAAAACAAAAGAAAAAAGAAGTATAGAATACTCAAAATTCAGCCCATATAACTCAAGAAGGTAAACAAGCAGAAGCACCCAACTGAAGAAAATCCAGTACCATTTGGATTGAGAAGAATGCAATCACAAGGGGATAGGGAAGGAACTGGGAGCGAAAGAGGACAGGTGTGGTGTTTGGGGGAAAAGGGATCCTGATCTGTTATTGGGTGACAGAAAAGGAATGAAGCCCTGAGGTCCAGAAGAAAAAAATGGAGACAGGCAACCACCAGACGTAGGAGGTTGGGGGAAACCTCCAGAATGTACCAGAGACATTGGAGGTGAGAGACACTCGGGACTCAAAGTAAAGGAAATAATGTGGTTTGGAGAAAATCCTGAGACTGTTCCTCTTCCTCACCTTTATGGATTAGGGTGAGCCTAAATGGAACCTGTGATTCTATTGTGTTTTCATATTCCTACTCTGGCTGGATCATGAAAGGGCCACAGGCATCCCTTTTATTCCCTTTGGTCTTTTTTCCAGCATATCCAAAACACAGAAAAGATTACAGAAGGTATGCTTAGGAGACAGGAAGTTCAAGAAAATGTGATTTTATGAAATGTGAGCTTTTAGCTTGACAAATCTCAGGTTCCTCCTTCCACTCTCCATCCTCAGGTCGATTAGTCAAGATTCACTATATTTCATAATATAATAGAAAAGTTTATGATAATTTCAATGTATGAAGGAGATAATATTTCATATAATTCCACTCCTTATATGATAAGAAATAAAAAATTGACAAAGAAGCATTGTCATATTTTTGTTATAAGAATACATGAGTAAATATGTTTGTTTTGTCTTCCTCATGTATATATCCAATANCTTATATGATAAGAAATAAAAAATTGACAAAGAAGCATTGTCTTATTTTTGTTATTAGATTACATGAGTAAAAATTTTTCTCTACTCTTCCATGTGTATTTCTGAAGCTTGATGAGAGGGCTTTGATCTTGGGCATCTCTGTCAGTGCTGAGCAAAATGCCAAAGAAAACAGTTACGTGATTCTATCCTACACTAGTCAGAATGTCTAAGTTTGGTTAAACAAAAGAAAGCAAATGATAGCAAGGATGATTGGAAAAAACAAAAGACTCATTTGCTATTGATGGAAGTGAACATTGGAAGAGTCCTTGTGAAATTCAAGGTGGAATTTTCACAAAAAGTAGAAAATACATATTCCAAAAGAACCAGCTATACCAATGTTGAGCATATATGCAATAGACACTATATGTTACAACAGATATTTACTTATATATGTTCATTTCTGTTCTATTTATAATAAGTAGAAATTGGAAACAGCCTAGATGTCTATCACCTGACGAACAGGTTGTAACAATATGTCACATTCCAACAATCCAACAGTATTCATCCATTAAGAAAAGTGAAATTATGTTATTTGCAGGTAAATGTGCAGCACTAGGAAAAACCTGAAGAGGGTTGTTGTGATGTTGGCATGAAAATTGCCCAAGGCATCTTCTAAGCTTGTGTTTTAGACAGGATGGATACAGCCTAATTTACACTTACACAATGTGGACTTAGAGAAGTAGTCCTTGATGATTTGATAAAACTMTCCTCCTATACAACCCCATAGTGCCACTCATTACTGTGGTTGGTACAAGCCTAGTGAAGAGCCACTTACACTAAATACATTACAAATATATTCCAAAAGGTTTGAATGATATACAAATTTTGAGTGTTAATTTACCTTATTTATCTCTTTTTAAATTATCTTTAATCTTTTACTGTCCAGTCTTTATCAACTTCCTGYTCCACCCTCCTACAGTTCCTCTTCCCATTCTTCCTCTGCCCACCATAGTTTCTAGGAGGTTGTCCCCACCCTCTACATCCCACCCAACTAAGTGTACTCACTCCCTGGGGCCTCGAATTTTCAACAGTTAGGTATATCTTCATTTACCTAGGTTAGAGCAAGCAGTCCTCTGCTGTATATGTGTTAGGGGCTTCATATAAGCTAATATATGCTACCTGGTTGGTGGTTCTGTGTCTGAGAGACCTCAGGGTACAGGTCAGTTGAAACTGCTGGTTTTCCTATGGTGTCCCCTTACTCCTCAGCTTCTTCCAGTCTTTTCCTAATTCAAACATTGCATCCCCAGCTTCTGTACATTGGTTTGGTCTAAGTATCTGCATCTGCCTCCTTAAGCTGCTTGTTGGTCCTCTCGGAGGCCAGCATTGCTAGTATCCTATCTGTAAGCACACCCTGGCATCTGTAATAGTGCCAGGCTTTGCTGCATGCCCTTGAGCTGGACTCCAATTTGGGCGAGTCACTGGACCTCCTTTCCATCAGATTCCTCTCCATCTTTTCCCTTCAGTTCTTTTAGACAGGAAAAATTCTGGGTCAGAATTTTTTACTATGGGATGCCTACTCCAGTATCTTCACTGGAACCCCTGTCTTTCTCCTGGAAGTAAACTCTACAAGTTCCCTCATCCCCCTGTTATACATTACATCTAAGATTCCTCCCTATGAGACCTGAGAGTCTCTCAGCCCACAGGTCTCTGTTATATTCTAGAGGAACCCCCACTTCCTACTTTCCAAGGTTGATTGTTTCTATTCCTTCTGCTGGTCCTAAAGGCCTCATTCCTGTTTCCCCATCTACCCACAGAATAGTTAATCATGTTCCCTTTTCCCTCCCTCCTAGAATCCTCCCAAGTCTCACCTCCCCCATGATTGCTTTCTTTTCCCTTCCAAGTGGGATTGAAGCAGTCTCACTTGGGCCCCTCATCTTGCTCATCTTCTTGAGTTCTGTGGATTGTCTACTGGGCATTCTGTACTTTTTGGCTAATATCCACTTACTTGTGAGTTCAGACTATGCATGTCCTTTGCGTTCTGAGTTAACTACCTTGGGATAATATTTTCTAATTCGATACCTTTGCCTTCAAACCTCATAATGTCCTCATTCTTAGTAGCTGAATAGTATTCCATTGTGTAAATGAACCACATTTTCTGCACCCATTCTTCCAGTGTGGGATATCTGGGTTATATCCAGTTTCTGGCTGTCAGAAATAATGCTGCTATGAACATATTGGAGCATGTGCCCATATAGCATGGTGGGGCATCTTTTGGGTATATACCCAGAAGTGGTTAGCTAAATCTCCATTTAGATCTATTTTCAATTTTTTGATAAAAGTCCAGATTGATTTCCAGAGTGGTTGTACCATTTTCCAATCCCTCCAAAAAAGGAGGAGTGTTCGTTCCTTTCTCCACCTCCTCCCCAACATGTGCTCTCACCTGAGTTTTTGATGCTAGCATTTCTGATTGGTGTACGGTGGAATATCAGGATCACTTTGATTCACTTTTCCATGATCATTAAGGATTTTGAACATTTCTTTAAGTGCTTCTCAGCTATTTGAGATTTCTCTGTTGTGAGCTAGCTCTCTGTTAAGATCTATGCACTGTTTTTGAATGTTCACTGGAATATTAGCTTCTTGAGTTATTATTTATTTTGGATAGCAGCCCTCTCTCAGATGTAGAGTTAGTGAAGAATTTTTTTCCCAATATGTTGGTTGCTGGTATGCCCTATTGAACATGTCCTTTGCATTCCAGAAACGTTTCAGTTACATCAGGTCCCATTTATCAATTCTTGGTCTTTGAYACTGTGCTATTGGAGGGATATTTAGGAAATTTTACCCCATGCCAATGAATTGGATGTTCTTTCCCACTTTCTTTTCTATTGTATTCAGTGCATTTGGATTTACRCTGAGGTCCTTACATACTGGACCAGAACTGAAATACCTCCCGTCACATAATAATTAAAACCCCAAATGTACTAAACAAAGGAAAGAATATTAAAGGCAGTAAGAAAAAAAGGCCAAGTAACATATAAAGGAAAACCTATCAGAATTACACCAGACTTCTCACCAGAGACCATGAAAGCTAGAA
>BDUI01045573.1:0-13920 GCA_002335545.1 Apodemus speciosus | reverse complement strand
ATTGATTTGTCTTCTTACTATCAGTTTCCCAATCTTTAATGACAGGTTAGTGACCCTGTCTTTCCTGTCCTTTATGCTTTTTCCCAGTGCTTAAATCAGAGGCTTGTATACAAATCTGAATAAATATTACTTAAGGAAGTAGTATTTGACACATCAGAATAGACAAAAGAAGCAGATACTTACAAGCAAGTAGCCATAAAAGTCACTTGTGCAAGCATTCAAAATATTCAAAAAGCTTGTAGAAACCCCACATTGCTTTTCGAACCTAGATGAATATCAGAATTAATTCGAAAAACTACTGAAAAATGTAGAGCCCACCTGGTGTCCATGGTTTTGAATTAGTAATTGGGTGGGGCACAAATATCTTCCAGTTTAATTCACTTCCTCTGATAATTTTGAAGAAAGCTTCTTACTTGGAAAATCCCAGGCCTAAACAGCTAACATGTGAGTACCACTAATTGAAAGTTACCCATGCTGAGTATTTCGATAACTAGGTGGTCTCTATTGTGGTAATTACTCCAAGTATCGCTGTCCCTTGGTCCACTTGAGATCACAGGGTACTACGAAGCTGAGTGCACAACTGACTGAGCAGTATTTCTTGGAGAGACTCTCTTTACCCACTGAATTACCTTTGGATCTTTTTTTTTAATAGCCATTAATATAGATATGGATATATTTCATTATTTAGTTCCTTTGATTTAGCTTCTCAGTTTGATGTCAACAGAACACTTTCTTGATTATTATAGGTTTATCAGAAATTTTGAAATCTGGTGTTGCTTATTCTCCAGTTACGTTGTGTTTTCAAAAATCTATGTTGTGTTTCCAAAAATCTATGTCTTTTGAGTTTTCAGTGTGTTATTTTCTTTGCAAAAATTTTTGGATTTGTATTGGAATTGCGGTCACTCTTTTTTGTTATTAAAATATACAAAGATCATTTAGGGGAAAAGACAGCCTTCTCAAGATATAGTGCTCAGTCAAATGTACTAGTATTAGCAAATATAAACTGTGATGTATCTACTGGACTACATTCAAAGGGTGAATTCGAAGGGGCTATATAGCTAAATGGAGACCTTATCAGGAAATATGCAAAACTAACCTTTTGCTCTTTCGGTTATACACTAAAACCACAATTTCCAAGTGAGAAATCACTAAATTGTACTTTTTTTTTTAAAAAAAAAAAAAACTAAATAAATGAGCTATTTCAAAACTCTACTAAGATAATATAAAGTCAAGTTTCTGAGAGAAACTATTTCAAAACCATAGTATCTAAGAGGACTAATAAAGTGTCACAAAACTAAACATGAATAAAATAGACATTTTATAAAATAGTAAGAATTAAATACATAACCAGGCAGTGGTGGCATATGCCTTTAATCCCAGCATTTGGAAGGCAAAGGCAGGCAGATCTCTGTGAGTTCAAGACCAGCCTGGATGAGTTCCAGGACATCCAGGGCTACACAGAGAAACCCTGTCCTGAAAACAATGATGATGATGATGATGATGACGACGACGACAATAATAATAATAATAATAATAATAATAATAATAATAATAAATAATAATAATAAAAAACTGCTCAAGGTCAAACTAATCAATGTTACAGTATGGGTGGAAAGGGGTTCACAAAACCTCACTCCTAGCTGAGAAGCTGACGGCCATAGAGGGAGAAAAAGTCAGTTTTCTTCATGGTTGGTGCCCCTGGAAGTTTCCTCATGCTACAGTGGACAGCCCTAAATCCACATGTGTGTAACAGTAATTAGACCCATGTGTATGTGTGTGTGTGTGTGTGTGTGTGTGTGTGTGTGTGTGTGTGTGAAGTTGGGAGAAGGATGATGAGAAGAACCTGCAAAGAGACAGAGGAGGAAGAAATTAGGGATGGATTGGAAATATATTCAACTATGAAGGGAAAAACAGAATGGAAATAATTAAGTAGACAAGTAATGATGGTAGATTAAAGTGAAGTTGATGAAAAGATACTCAACATTGGTGTTAGAAAAAGGTCTGGGATTCCGAAGAAATCTGGCCTTACACTCCTACACAGTTGGCTAACTCAAAACAGTGAAGCTGATAAGCAAAGAGCAACTTTCGAGAACACCATGCAACCTTGAGCACATATTTTGATTCCAAGAAGTGCTGACCCTGTGGGAATTTAAATTTCTGCCAAGTGGCTTTTCTAAAAACATTTTTAAATGGAGTTTTGTTTTACTTAATTCGAGAGTAGAAAAGATAGCATATTTTGTTTCCATTTCACACATAATTAATCATTAAGGATAGAAAAAATTAAAAAAAATGATTATCAATTAAATAATACTACATTCTGAGAGAATAGCCAATAGTCTGAAACACTGGGCAAAATTGTTAATTCTCAAACTTTTATACCCTGCTAATGGGGGTGAAAACAATTGGACCGACACTTGAAAACACTTCTGAAGTGTTCTTACAATGTTAATTTTGTGTCTACTCAATGAGCTGGCCATTAAATACTTAAATATTATCACAGAGGAATAAACAGATTTGTGAACTCTATTTAAAAATTTTATTAACACAAAATCTACATTGATTGTATGAGTCGAATTTTGTTGCTCTGCTGATTGTCTGAAACACTAAAAAGAAGGAAAGATTTATTTTGGCTCACAGTATTAGGTATTTCACTCGGTCTACAGTAATTTCCTTCTGTTATTTCTGGGCCTTGGATGATGCAAAGTAAACACAGTGGCAGGTAGTCTGTTGAGAGATGGGGGATGGAAGAAAGAGAAGAGGAGGAAAAGGAGAAGAAAGGAAGACTACTAGGAAAAGATATAAGCTCCCAAAGCATGCTCCAATGATTTACTCCCTTGAAGAGTTTCCATCACTTCCTGATAACACCATCAATTTATGAATTCATCCAGCTAGGTTAGAGGCCTCTTAAACTCCCTTGATCCAATTACCTGCCCATTAATTGAGGAGAAAGCCTTCAATATATGTACATGGGGTGTGAGAGCCTCATATCTAAACCATAACATTGACTAAAGTGCTTTGTTTACTTGGGGACAGTCAGGGTATTTGATTGTCAGGAAGACCATGAGCTGCACTATTCAGTATGTCTTAGAAAATAATAATAAGAAAAGCAATAACAATAACAATTTATGCCAATTTGTTTCTTAAAATGGATATATTTGTATAATTGGGGAAACTGGATTTTAATTATTATTTCTCATAATGCAAAATTCTTAGAGCTGATATGACATTTTAAAACAAGTAATAAATTCATGTTGTCTTCATAAATTCATTACAGACTAGATTTCAAAATCTGAGCTAGGGAAGAATGTATATTATTGTTAGATGACTAGAAAGGACTTATACCTAACATCATAGAGATACATGGAAGTCACAGATTATTTTTTAAGCAGTCTGAAATACATAGATAAATGTGTTATATACATGTTAAACATAATTTCCTTCCCCATGTGACCAATTCATCATTGTTTAATAATGTAAGGCATTACATTATCTTTTGAGGCCTCTCTGATGGCCCTCTGAGGGCATTATGAAACTGAGGGAAATCATTGCTCTTGAAAAAATAAATCTTATAACAGGTAATTTTTCAGACTTAATTCATTTTATTTTTCTTGTTTAAAAACCCTTATATAATACCCAGGAGCTAGAGCCTGGGTCCTCTGAACAGAGACTCTAGTGTGAGTTTTCATAAGCTGGCCAATGAATTACTGATAAGGAGAGTTTGTGAACACAGTCTCTTTTCAGAAATCAGGGGCCACATAGCTGTAGGTCTTAGAGATGACATGAAAAGTGGTAGCCCCTGACTGATGTGTAGCAGTCATCAATACCAGCCATCATCAGTTACATTTGGGCAAGAATCAGAGACTATGCAAGTGCCTCTGGGGACAGGGATGAGACATACCAACACAGAGCCACAGTGGCTTGTCTTCCTGCTCTGAACAATATGGGACTTGACAATCTTATTCCTCAAGTAGTCTCTCTGCATGATGGCCCCATGGCAGCTTCAAGGCCACCTCTTTGAAACACTTAACACCGAGACCAACATGACCATTGTAGTGTGCAATAGGGACAAAAGATTTGAACCTGGTCCCAGGCCAGCCAGAGTTTGCTTCTGCACTGTCATGTCCCTTTACAGATGCTACCAGGAAAATGTCAATAATCTCTGATTCTCTGATGGACAGGGAGAACAGGTAGATCTCCATCAGAGACTTAATCTTAATGTATTTGACCAGGCAAACCAGTTTGGTTGATGGAGATCCACTCTTTATTTTTGGATACTGCCACAAGCTGTGGCCCCTAAAACCTCTGCTGAATCCTCCATGCAAGCAGCTGTTCCCTTCTAATCCTGGGACCCTGGGTCCTCAGTGCCTTCCTGCTGCACTGGTGGTAATGGCCATTTGSTGTTTTCCAGAAGATGGAGGAGGAGGCAGAGGAGGGGGTGGGTGATGATGAGGAGGAGGTAGAGGAATGCGAGGAAAAAGAACAGGAGGGGGAGAGAAAGCAGCAGCAGCAACATCAGAGGAGGAAGAAGGAAGAAGAAAAAAGAGGAGGAGGGGAGGAGGAACAGAAGAAAGAGGAGGAGAGAGAAGAAAGAAGACAGGGAGGAGGAATGGAAAAGGAGGAGGAGAAGAACAAGAAGCAGTATAACTGTTTTTTTTTTTTAAATAACACCAGAAAATATAAAGTCTACAAATTTTCAATATAGGATCAATGAAAATATGGCTACTAGGAAAGAATTCAAATTAAGATGCCACAGTGCTTTCAAATCATCTATATATTTCAACATCTATCTGATATAGTCACTGATTTTTATTTATTGCCAGAAAAATACATGTAAATAAAGTGCAAACTCACGTAAAACATCCTGCTCTTCCAATAAGCATATATGAATATTAATACAATGCTTAATAATGTATAATAGTAAGCATTATATATATATTTCAGATAAAGAGGATCTGAGATAGGCATTAAGGACTGCTACTAAGCATATCAAGAAGATGGAATCAGCTAAATCTAAATCATAAGATCAAAACAGTGTTTCTCCTTCTGAACTCTGTATTGGTACGGACGCTATTTTACCACATGCTTTTGTTCAGTTCCATGAAATCGCAGGAGGAAAGCATAATACTCCACTAAAGATGAAGGCAATGTCCCGTACTGAGCACTCCTGCCCTTCTGATCTGGAGATACTTCAACAGATGTCACTATCTCCATCCTTCGAACTCACCTCCTTCAGCACACACTATGATCAACCAAATAGAGAGCTCCTCAGAGAGAATAAAAGACCCCAGCAACCGCCATGATTTATTAAGTTAATCCTCGCCAGGCATCATGGTAATTACTGGCCAGTGATGAATAGCACTGAAACTGTTAGTGACTAAGCAAGTTCCATTGTGGGTAGGCTCCTGTCTCAATGTATTTTCAAAGCATACTTTCATTTATTTTCCATTAAAATACTATGGTACAATTTGAGCAGAACTGGAAGTATTTCTATCCATCACTTTAATATTTTACATATGTGCTTTTTTGAGCTAGGTAGGCAACAAAATGCATCTAGTATAATTTCTTTTTAAGTTATTAGCTTATCTGCCTATGCTCAAGCATGTACTCCTTAACTGAGCATGTATGGGAATGGGCCATTGTATAGATGTAGAAGTAAATGCAGATGCAAATGCAGTTGTATACACACACACATACATACATTCACACACACATACACACACATAACACACACACATACATACACACACACACACACACATGTGCATACATATCCCAAAATAAAACTACCATACTTGCTTTATTCTGGGCAAAATGTTGTTTTTGCAAATGATTTTGTTTTTTCCTGGCCTGTTTCRGATAATAAATATTTTTTTGTCTTAGCTTTGCTTACTTTCACACGTACCAAAACATGAAAATCTTACATTTGGCTATAAAACAGCCAAGTCCTGATGAAAAAAGCATGTTGGTTAAAAGCATTAAAGAGCCTCAGAGGTACCAAAACGTATTGGTGTTTCATCAAAGAAAGAATATTCAGCACTTCTTCTGGGTTCAATTTGGGAGTGAATTTGAATTCTACACTTCTCTCTCCAGGTCTTCCTTCTGCCTGTAATTTGTGGTCTCTGGTTTGTCTGTGGTCTGGCTGTTGTGTGTATCTATCTGATCCATCCCCATTGCTTATCTCTCACGGGCCGTGCCCCTAGCCAAGGACTTTGCTCTGTAACTCCCAAACAGCACCAAAAACATCACATGAGGAAGGAATGAGGGATAGTTTACAGAAATCTTTAACAGAGTCTTACAAGGGGGGATTAAATTATTTACTCCAATTGACCCCAAAGCACTCATCAAGACAAACACAGTGTTACCTTGCAATATCCATATGTTGTTTCCAACTTTTATGGTGCATGTTTGTTATATAAGGACACTTTTGACCTGTTTTGTGTTTTCAGCAAATGGTAATCATCACACACATACACACACACACACACACACACACACACACACAAGCACATTGCTCTCTGGATGGGGGCATAGAAGAGTATATAGTTTAAGACTGCAGCTTTGCATCATCTTAGGTTGTAAACGCTGATTACATGGAAAATCCAAGGTAAGTGGGGTTGGTTGTTGCATTGTTCTCTTAAAGGTGGGTTAAACAAACAGGCAGAGTACAGCGGGATATCAGACTACATGACCTCAAGCTAGATTATTAACTGGGTTGTGAGTTCCAGCAAAAGTTGCAGTCTCTTAGAATATAAGAGATAATTTCGTAAAATTGTATCACCATATAAAAGGTACAGGGAACATCTCCCCTAGCCCTTTCGCCTATCTACTTCATCTTTCAAGCTCTAACAACAAATCTGAGCAGGAATAAGGAGTGACCTGGATTCATAAGAACAGGGCTACGTGCTTGCTCTTATTAACTGATGGCCTGGACCATTCCGTGAGCATTCAAAAAGAGCCTTTCCTCATCTTATCCTCCCAATGGACACCCTGGAACAGGATAGCATGTTCCCCGGGGCTGTGAAGTTTCCACACTTCTCTCCCTTAGGAAACATTCCAGCATCAAGGCTGGAAACAGAAATGATGGGGACTTGGGTCTGGGGTTTCTGTTTCCCCATTCCTCAGGGATATTCAGCTCCTACTGCAGGGTTCTCATGCCCTCAGCTGAGTCTAAAATACCAGGGTGCGGGGTATTTGCTCTTTGGCCCAAGCCTTAGAAATTTTTGTTACAATATTACAACTGAAGTCGCCAGAAAGACCGCAGGTTTCTATGGCAACTGTGCTGCGCAGGCTCGCATTAGAAATCCTTCCACACAGCTGTCTGCTTCTTGCATTTCACTGAGAAAGAAACACTTCACTCTTCAGGCTACCACTTGAGAAATCACATTAGTGGAACTAGACTAGAATTAGGAAGCATTTTTAACTCTGCTCATTATGATAAAGGAAAGAAACTTCACACTGTAAATCATTTTGTTTGTATAAAATTCTCAAGAATAAAAATAAAATAAAATAAATGGCCTTGGGAAGGCATTACTGGTATACTGAGATTCAGGGATGTCATCTCCTTTAGTAAACAATGGAAGGAGTCTGTGTGTATGCTGGTGGTGGTAGTGCAAATCAGTGAGCATGCAATATCAGCACTGAAGAGGCTGAGACCAGCAGAACAGAGTTTGGAGGCAAGCCTGAGATAGTGTCTTTTTTTTGTTTGTTTGTTTGTTTTTTGTTTTTTCGAGACAGGGTTTCTCTGTGTAGTCCTGGCTGTCCTGGAACTCACTCTGTAGATCAGGCTGGCCTCGAACTCAGAAATCTGCCTGCCTCTGCCTCCCAAGTGCTGGGATTAAAGGTGTGCACTACCACTGCCCAGCTCTGAGTTAGTGTCTTAAAAAGAAAAAAGAATCTGTCTACAGTCTTGTGGCTAAACGATCTAGGAATACAGAAAAATGTCATTTATATAATACCAGGTCTATTTGAAGGAATTGGGCCTAGAACAACTGGTCATTTATTAGGGACATGCCTAGTCATCTTAAACAGTTTATACTGAGGAGTATTTATCCAACACTCCTAATGTTTTCTTTTACATAGAAAGGTACCTGTGGACAATGTACACATTACCTCTCCATATATTCCTTCATGACAGGGAAGGCTTGTTTGATTGGAGAGTTTGGAAAGAGATATGCATTATTCAGCAGAGGCCCTCTTCTTTCACAAAAAATGGTAACAGCATTCTTCTGTTCCACTGTCAGGAATGTTCCCACAGCTCTCCTCTTCTGTGTCTCCCTGGCTCTCAATTTTTACAGTCTTACTTCAAGAGAGCCAACAAGCAAATGAACAACAACAAAAAGGATAACCACAGGAGCAAGAGGTTCTAGGGTACTTCCTGCAGTATAGATAACTAGTACGAGTACATAATTCAAGGAGAATTGAGTGATGTGGTTTATGTCTGCCTGTACTCAGGATTCTATTGCTTAAGAAAAGTACACTGGGACAATCAAAGTGCAAGGACTGCAATGTATATTTATCTTAGTGTCTGCTGGAGGAGTTCTGTCTGTGTGTGCCTCAGGAATGTGACTTCCCTGCCAAGAGCCATCCTTGTTATAAGAAGAAATATTTCAGAACACTTTTGAGAAAACACTTTCAGAGTGACTACTCTTTGTTTGGAGTGAATGCTTAATAAGCCAACTTTTGCTGAGGGTGATTTGTGACACTACTCCCTCAGTATCTTAATTCATGGGACTCCAACGGCCCACTCAGCTTACTGAATTAGGCACAAAGTGTTTTAACAGTAGCTAGAAATTGGTATATTGTGAAAATTGACGTTATAAACCCCTTCAAAAAAGAATTTACGAAGTATTCAGGAATCTTTATATTCCCAGCATAGATTTTAGTTAAAATTATAAGAAAGCTTTATTGAGCTTCGTAGGATAAAATATTTCAATTCTCATTTAATAACAACAAATTACATGGGGCAGGAACATTCACCAAAAACATAATATTTTTGCTATTTATGTCTGACAGTATCCCAAATCATTAGCCATCATTCTTTGAGTATTCTGTTGACTTCACTCAGACTGTTTTTTCTGTTTTCCATGGTGTCTGTTATTTGGAGACATGGGCACCTAGAAGTTCCAAACATCTGGGTAAGGGACATAAAACCATGCCAGGAAGTTTGGTAAGGCAGAGTAGGTTCAGACCCAGACACTCCGCGGGCACACGCCTGAAACTTAGGCGACTCCCTGCTCCCTGCCAGATTCTGGCCTGGAACTCTTCACATAAAGAAATGTGTTCTATGGTCAGGTAGGCCCAAAACAGACTTCTTCATGCTAATCAGTTACCTAGAGACCCCCAGAGGACTTAGCCAATAAGCTTCCCTTCCCAGACATTCCTCCATGCAAAAGGCATTTAATCTTAGGCCCACCCTGAGAAGTAGGGTATGGTTTTGCATATCCATTTTCTGCCATGACAATAAACTGCTTAGAACGGTGGACTGTCTCTTTATCAAGATCCACCATGGGGGAGCCATAGAGAAGGCATTCAACTACAGAGTCACAGCTTACTTCTCCCATAGAAGACCACTCTGCGCTCCCAGCCACAACTGCCACCTAGCCTGCCTCCACCAAGCTAAGGACAATCACCCATGGGACACGACAGAGCTCCCCCTTCCCCTGGCCCTGGACTAGATGCTGTCCCCCAGCCTGCGCCCCTTTCCCCACTTCATTCTCTGCTCTTCCCAACTCCCAGCAGCACTTGGATGTCCAAGAGTCTGAGAACCCCACAGCCCCAGGCTCATTGCAGGCCCAGGACTCCCGAACCATCTCCAGCATTCCCACATCTCAGACTGTGCTTTCCCACCTCCAGATCCTCGGTGTTTCCCTTTAGGCTGGCATCTATCCAGGTGGCGCAGTCAAGGCTGTGCCCAAAGGCAGAAGACCCTGGGGCATTCAGAAAACCTACTCACGTGGATAATGTATTGTTACTTTTCTACTGCTGTAATTAAAACACGAAGACCAAAGTAACTTGTGAAAGGAGGGGGCTTATTTATAGCTTACAGATCCAGAGAATCAGGGTCCATGATGGTGGAACAAAGACATGGTGGCTGGAGCAGAACTGAGAGCTCACACCTTGAACTGTAAATAGGAAGCAGAGAGAACACACTAGAAATGGAACATCGGTTTCGGATCCCCAGTGGCACACTCCCTTCAGCAAGGCCACAACTCCTAAGCCTCCCACAAAGTACCAACAACTGGTGACCAAGTATTCAAAGGTCTGACACTAACTGGAAACATCTAAGTACCACAGGTGATTATTTGCTGGAAGCTCAGCTGTGGCTCTCGCCTAGAATTCACTGGTCATGCATAGAGCCCTCCACATTTTGGGTTGCCAGATTAAAACAGATGATAATCAATCAATGATATTCTGATGGCTCATCGATTTTTTTCTGTATGTTTCTTTTTTTTTAATAAGAGGTTCTTTTAGTACAAGGTTGAGATATAATTACATGGTGGCACACACCTTTATCCCCAGCTCTTTGGAAGCAGAGGCAGGCAGACTTCTGTGAATTTGAGCCAAGCCTGGTCTACAAAGTGAATATGTATATATTTTTCCCAAGAAGATTGTTCTGTATAATGAGATTGAACCTCATCTAATCAGAGACTTGAAATAGGAAGATACTTAAACTTCTCAAATAAGAAGGAATTTTCAATCTTGAACTAGAACCTTATATTTAGTTTTCTTTTCTTCTTCTCTCCAATCCCTCCCATTGCTCATTCTCAAATTGATAGCTTTTTTCTTTATTGTTCATATATATGCATAAATATATAAATGCAGCCTACTTGGCCCATTTAATCTTACACACACACACACATACACACGCACACATTTGGGTTGATCATTTAGTTTTGGATAACTAGTGTGCTCTTCCATGGAGAATACTATTTCTCCTACTCTTAGTATTCCTTAGCTGCCTGTAGTTCTTTGTCCCTTGGTGGGGTCTTTTGAGGGTCCTTTAATGTCAGTATGTCTATTCAGCTCTTATTTTACTAGAATTTTAGATTATCTCTGGTCCCCCCTGTGCAGATTTTGGACTTTTAGTATCTATTATTGTGTAAAAATATTCCTGAAAATAAATTAACCTCTTATTAAATATAGACATATATATGTATATGTATGTGTATGTGTGTGTGTGACACACAAGTATGTTTTTGATTCTGTTTCTGTGACTATAGCACACAGGATTACTTCATTTGAATTAAAGTAAGCTGTCTATATTTTTATTTTCTAAATTGGGTCCCCTAAGATGAGGAGTTTCTGAATATGTGAATTTAAGGATTTTCTGAGATAACATCTAACAGTGAGGTACATCTGGGTGAAATGAAATCAGATCTTAAAAAGTTATGGAGAGATGGCTTAGTGGTTAAGAGCACCGAGTGCTCTTCTGAAGGTCCTGAGTTCAAATCTTAGCAACCACATGGTGGCTCACAACCATCTGTAGTGAGATCTGACTTACAGTGTACTTACATATAATAAATAAGTAAGTCTAAAATAAAGTTAAGACCTAGTAATGCCTAGTTTGAATTTCATAAAGCAGAAAGACTTCTAATCCACACTTGGGGCCAAATGTGTGTATAAACTTACTGAGGCCCATAATATTACAATTTAAAACCTTAATGACCTTTGGTACAAAGGCCCTATTTCTAGCAACAAGAGTTTCTAGTGAGGGTTTAAAGAAAAGTCCTTCAAGGTTATTCTGATGTGAAACTTGGATACTGGGGAGGCTCAAGGTTCCATTTGAGCTCTCACCTCAAGGATCAGTGACTACATCTTAAGTAGGTTGCTTTAAATCTGAATCCAGTTACAAATACATTGTATTACAAGTTGGAGTTGATTTAGCTCAGTGGCACAGATATGGCATCAGCTACTCTGTTGTAGCTAGGGGGAGAAGTTACCACCTTTGATATCTTGATTGGCAGGAAGCATAACAATAGTAAATATAACAGGATACGCACCCGTATGAGACTTGATCTGCATCTTTGCTGTGTTTACTTGTCCTGCATCTTCAGCAGATAACATGATTTGATTCCCTTCTCTTTACCTCTGGGGAAATTTGTGACAAGTCCTGAAGCAGAAGCTGTCTGAAGCCAGTATTTCCTTTGTGAGAGGAAAATGTTAAAGTTATAGAAAGAATGACCTAGTATATATCATAACTCTAGATAGAGCACAGAAAAATTTCTTAGGCACAATATGGGACTACAGGTTTGTTTTCCTTTCTGTTGTCCAGAAAGAAGCTCTACAGGATTTCTTGAGGTCACTGTAATTTAAAGTCATATCAGAAGCAGAAGGTAGCAAGTTATGACATGGAAGTTGGATGGAGAAATGCCTTCCATTTCCATAAAATTGATCTGCATTATTGAATTCTTTGATGCTCTTCTGGAGTAGTAGCTTCATGAGTGGCCATTAACTTGGTTCCAAAAGGACTAATTTCCACTGAAGTTCAAAACATGGAGATGAATCTGGAAAGAGATACTGTGTAAAAGAAAAAATACATTATCTGTCCAAGTGCCTGACAAATTAATCCCTAAGTAAAATACATACCATCTCTTGTGTAGTGATTCAGGATGTGGACATGGAAGTTCAGATTATCTTTTAGCAAAACAAATTTGAGTATACATTATTTAACCCCCATCTTCCCTGAAAATTGTACCATCATTTAAATTCTCATAGTTACTGAAGTATTAGTGAAATTTGAGACATCGTGGAATGGATGGACAAAGGGTAGCTGTGGAAACTCTCAACAGCTCTTACCTCTTCTGCTTGGGAGAGACACATTCTGTTTCACCTCAGAACTTGTAACATCTAGTCACAAGCCAACATGTGATGTCCGTGGAGTGTGGCCAATTTGCCTGAGAGGGAATACTGCAACTAACCTATTCATGGGAACCATTTGTGGTAGTTTGAATGAAAAATGTCCTCCAGAGGCTCAGCCTAGTTCCAGGTTTGGCACAAGCCATCTAGGAAAAGCTATGGCAAGCTAGTGTGTTCTTAGGATATGGCCCACCGTTTTGCATGGCTGTGATGGGCACACTCTGAAGAGGCACAGCCCCGGAGACTTCATCCTAGGTTTGCTTCTTGCTGCTGATATGTCTTTCCCACCACTATTAAATGACCTAGTGATTCCTGGCCATCAGGCCACTCTATTGGGCAGATTTCCTGAAGAATCAATATGAAGATGTATTTTCATGTAGTAATGTTGTTTGGATAAATTGATGATTTCACAAATATAATGATTTTATAGAACTACCGAACTGATTCAAGTAATGTTAAGCCCCCTGTAGAATTAAAAGCTGCAAATAGAGTTCTCTATCACAAACACATAAGTTGCACTAGGAAGAAAAATAGGCTTTAAACAAATTAATGATCAAGGGAAAACATTCTAAGTGAGGTCCAAGGATGAGACACAGGTGTACACTATGATAAAGCAAGGCCATGTGAAACTGTTGCTTTGAACTTATAATGAGCATATAGATTGAAACAGTACTTTGAACTTACTATCAACTTCCTGCTATAAATCCTTTTTAAAAATAACATTTTATCTGTAATTTTATAAAGAACTTTTGTCTAAGAAGCTATAAAAAGGCTGAGAGAAAATAAAGTGTAGTTATTGGGGCTCTGCTCCATCCACCAAATGTGCATATATGTGTATAAGCATATATGTATATGTGCATTTTTGTATATGTGTGTACTGGCTGCTTTTGTGTGTCATCTTGACACAGGCTGGAGTTATCACAGAGAAAGGAGCTTCAGTTGGGGAAGTGCCTCCATGAGATCCAGCCGTGGGGCATTTTCTCAATTAGTGATCAAGGGGGAGGGCCCATTGTGGGTGGTGCCATCCCTGGGCTGGTAGTCTTGGGTTCTATAAGAGAGCAGGCT
>BDUI01045487.1:9790-20558 GCA_002335545.1 Apodemus speciosus | reverse complement strand
AGCAAAACTTTCCAGTTGATAGCACTTCTCTGCCTTCTTTGGTGCAAAGAAACAACATCAATTTGGCATCTTCTGATGCATGGTGTAATGAATTCCCAAAGGTCCAAGTTTTCAATTTCTATGTCTATGAATACAATAGAGAGGACAAGACCATGACAAGAGAGAACAGAGTCATAGAAATCTCAGGAGAAGCAATGGATTAGGGGGGATAAAATATTCAGGGAAAATGGTGTTTGGGAGTGATAAGATTTGGATCTCCAAGAGCAGGGTAACTTAGGGCATTATCTCTGAGTAATAGAGGCAAGGATGAGAGTGAAACTTTATACATAGACTAACAAGATGACACCATCTAGACTGAGTATTGGGATTTCCTCCTCTGCTTGCAGCTGATTGAGGTCATAAGTGCTGCTTGCAGAATAAACAGTCTCTCTAAACTATGGGAATGATTCTGAGGAGAGATGCAAAGGTAGGAGGGATGACGGGAAGATTATTCAAATTTCAGACAAGAAATAATTCAGACCAGTTCTATATTGTAAGCCTTGGAAGCCACCATCATTAYAAGTCTCTGTCATTCTGAATATCCAGAACTRTCTACCAAGAGGCTACAAAGAATAGCTATTATTTATGGGAACTCAGAAAAGCATACTAGATGTGGAACTTGGCTCATGTCTTGTAGTAGCTGTGATATTTTAGTAAAATATTTAAATATTTCCAAAATATTCTTCCTGTCATTGCACAAACTAGCTGTTATTCTTTTTCAAAACATATTTTTTTTTTGCTTAAAATGTTTGGCATTTTTATGTTAACAGTTAAATGTTACTATCTTAATTATTTCATAAGTATTAACTTATTTAGTTCTCATAGTGCACCCACTTACATGAGAGACATGATCTACAGATAAAGAAGCAGAGGAGAGGAGACACTAAATGACTTGCCTGTGATCATGGAGCTATTACAAGGTAGAGCTCAGAATTTAACCTGGACAACCTAGCTGAGCCTATTCTCTTAAGGTCTGTTTTTATTTAGAAGTTGGATTGAAACAAATGGTGTTAAAATAGGAGCAGGACTCCAAGAATATTAGCCTCACAACTGAACTCTTTCTAGAACATTGAAGGAGAAGAGATAACTTAGTGTGGACAGCAAGCTTACTTATTGGCATTAAATAGAGAGGCTATTGCTAAATTATAAAGCTGACCTTGAACTTATATGATAAACAAATCCTACTCCAGTCTCTCAAATAGATGGGACTGGGACTATAAGTACATGTTGCTATATCTGGTTCTAGTATATTACAGACTGTGAAMGTCAGTAGARGCTTCAAAATGCCAGTGACAATGACTAGAACCATGATACCAACACATATATGTAATGTTGAAATTTCAACTAATCTAAATTGAGTAAATAATAAGTTGGGTTATTCAGTTCCAGTTGCAATTTTATATATCTACAGGTACTAGGTATTTCTGATGTGTATATTTGATCTTAAATGAAAGGGACCAGGAAGCCTTTTGTGCAGAGTTAAATAGCAAGGATTATAGGCACATTGTGCCACATAGTATGCCCCAATTGTTCCACTTTGAGGTTGTAGCTCAAAGACAGCTGTAGAAAATACCCAAGCAGATGAATGTGGCCATGTAAATTAATTGAATAATGAATTTCACAATTTTTCATGTCAGAAATAGTGTTATCTCAATTTGAATTTAATCATTTAAAAATGTAAAATGTAGTTTTAGCTTTGTATTTGTAGCTTTTGACAAAAGCAGGTATCAGGTCAGCTTTAGCCAAAGGCCTCTAGTTTCCATCAATCCTTGGATTGGACCCTGGGGATCTGAATCACAAAATTATTATCATGCACCTGAAAGTCTGTATGTGTTAGAATTCACTGAACTAGAATGAAAATATAAAATGAGTGTACTTTAGCAATGATTTCTCCAGGTTCTATTGTTCAAATAGATAAAGCAAAATGCATAAAATATATATAAAAACTCCATGAGCCGTGTTAGATCTGCAAGCAGGAAACTCAGTATATAACAAGGACAAAGAACAGTTGAACTGATAATAAAGGTCTGTGGTTGAGTGCTTATGAAGCTTATATGATGTCCTAGGTTCAGGTCCCTGCACCATAGAAAGAAAGAGGGGGAGAAGTAAGGGGATAGAGGGAAGAAAAAAAGGAAAGACAAAGCAAAAAAGGAAAGAGGAAGAGGAAGCAAATAAAAGACAGAGAGAAYAAGTCTCATTTAGCACCATGTTATTATCTTCTAAAATACCACTGGAATGGCCCATTTAGTTATGGTTACAGCATTCTATGGCTTGTCTAGCTTATAGCTCCAAACTCTTTCACATTCCTGCTACAACCCAATCTCAAACACCTAGGAACCTCATGGTTAGGTTTGTCACAGCAAAACCCCACTTCTGGTACCAATTGTACCAATCTCCTGTGTTAGTTACTTTTCTCATTGCTATTTTWAAAAAATGCCTCAAAAACAAAACTTAATGATCAATTCAGCTCATAGCTGGAGGGTATCTTCTATTATGTCAGGGCACCAAGAATGGGAARTGACTGCATCAAGCAGTCAGGAAACAGGAAGATGAGCGCTGATCCTTATCTCACATTTCCCTTTTTATTAAACCCATGGAGTGATAGCATATACATAATCAGCATATATATTTTCACCTGGATTTCTCCTCATAGGTTCATCTCATTGTAAATGCCATCAGAGGGGAAAAAAAAGAAAAAAAAAGGATAAGAGCAAAGGAAAGACTTTATATATTCCTGCTGTTCCAGGGAAGTGCAGTGCTTCCTTCACACTGCAAAATCTGACTTCTAAAACTCTCTCATTACCTCCTACAAAAGTTTAGTTTCCAACTTGAAAAATGGCAGAAAATAATTTTTAACTTCAAGGATTTAAGCAACAGATACATAACTTAAGAAATAATTCCAATGTCAGGAACATCGGTACATCTAGTCAGGGCTGAAGAAGAAATGGCTGACTTCTCCCTGCCATGGCYCCTGCATGAGTCATGTTSTTGYTTCCTTTGTAGTAAAATCARAAGGGTAGGTTATCAGAATATGCAACCAATGGACTGTAGATGTTTAGCTTAACATGTGAACTGTGGCTATTTYGTTTCTTTGTGTTAATTACCTGTCAGTGTTTTTAATGAGAGATTTCAATTGTGCTTTTGGTTTTTAAATCCCARTTATACTCTGGGGCTGCTGCCTCCATAACAAGCAGTTAGYCAATAACTTACCTCAGTCTCTAACATTTCTTGATAYCTTCCGACACTGAAGCTGAGGGTCACTTACCATGTATCATTGTACAGTCATTAGGCAGAAACTTCTGATACATTTTAGCTTTATATTTTTTCCTGATAGGTAGTGAGATTTGCAATTGCAAGTGGACTTTATGAACTCTGAGGTCTTAGAGGTGCTCTGGTTTCCTAGTAAAATATTACCTCCCAAATGGCTAAGGTTACAGTATGTTGTCTAATTAAMGTCTTCCAACTGTGGGAGCTTGAGATTCTAAACTTCAGGGTTCACCTCTTCACCCAGGTCACTGTAATTTCCAAAGGAAATGCTGACTCTGGATTGAGAGTGGAGGTGAGCATATTGGAGCTCTGTGTTCTATTTAATTATATCTCCTATTTTTGTTTTAGATTATGATTCAGCCATCCACTGTGAACYCTTTAAAGGCCTTGGATGTTTACAATCAAATCTGGCTTATAGCCAACTTGGTTATTCTGGCTATTTGCTATGTTGTCCTCTATTTTAAAAGTCCTACATGGTTCTCAAAATTCTCCCCTTAATATAATTTATTCTTCACTTTGACCTTGACCAGAAAGAAAGGCAAAACCTGCATATCCACCTTGCAAAAATGGAAAGCTTGGTTAATATAAAAAAAGTTTTTCACAGTTAATCCATTTTCCTTTAAACTGTGATATTTTGTTTTCAAAGCTATTTCCTAAGCACAAAAATAAAAACGTGTTTATTTAATTAAAACATCATTCTCTAAGGCCTAAAGACTTCCAGACTGTGTTATTCTCCCTCCCCACTGAGACATAATTGAAGACTGATATGATACATTTTATTAATTAGACCCGTCTGCTTTTCCCACAGAGAAGAAAGGAGTATGTCATGTTTTATGCCAGCTGATTTAAATAAAAATCCACTTGGATTTGGCCTTTTCATGCTGGTGTGACATCAAAATGAACAGAAAGTAAAATGTGAAATATTTACCTTCATCTCATGTTCTAAGAGGAAACATGAATCATTGCAGCAAATGCATTTGCTTGCAGACCACTAATGAAATATTCCACAGGGTTTGTGTTTTCTTTTCCTGATTGACTAGAAACAGACCAAAACAAATGAAGTCAATTTTTAGGGGGAAAACAGTGAAGGGACTGTGTCCTATTCTTGACTTTGGGAGAAGTAGAGAGTTGTTGATTTTATATGTAAACTTTGTTGAGCTACTGTATGTGGATATTTGGTCAAATATTACTGAGATATCTCTATGAAAATAATGCTCAAATAAGACTAATGTTTAATACAGTAAGACTTAGCATCATGTAGATTGAATCAAATATGTTAGGTCTTATCCAATCCAAAGAAGAAATTCAGCCAGTGTCTTGCTTTCAGATTTGAATGATAACTTTGCTGTAATATATTATAGTTACATGATCCAGTTTCTCAAAACTTCATTCTCTGTCTCTGTCTTTCTCTGTGTGTGTCTGTCTCTGTCTCTGTCTCTGTCTCTGTCTCTCTCTCTCTCTGTATGTGTGTGTATCTGTCTCTGTTTCCATCTTTCTCTCATAACATGGTTTATTCATTGACAGCTCTGACTCTGAAGTAGAAATTGGAAATATTGCCTTTAAATGGAAAGAAAGCAAGTATTTTTTTTTTACTTTGAGGACCATATGACCTTTGATGAAGCTCCACTTCTCTATTTATATTGCTCCAATGCAGCCATAGACCATTGTTATAACAAATGAATGGTTGTGTTTCAATAAAGCTTTATTCATAAAAATGAGTAATGAGTAATAAATCGGTCTAGCCATAAATGCTGTATAACATAATCATTGCAATAGTTACTACTGGCACATAAAATATTGAGAGATTTAACACATACAGAAGCATTTTCTGATGTAATGTGTATGTGTGTTTTGGTATGTATGCACTTACATCTATTTGTGCATGTGCATGTGTGTGTGTGCATGTGTGTGTGTGTGTGCGTGTGTGTGTGTGTGTGTAAGAGAGAGAGGGAGAGAGAGACGGAGAGAGAGGGAGAGAGAGAGAATACTCAAACATATACCATATATGCATATATGGCAGGGGTTATTTTTTGTAAGCCTAATATATAATTCCAGTGCTCATTTTAGTTAGAATGGCAAATTTTAAGCTTCTCATTGGGACACCCCTATACTTTCTCCTGGGTATGAAGTAGCCAGAAGTCCTTGATGCCTAGACTGATGCCCAGTAAGGTGTTTATTGTCCTATCTCATCCCCAGTAGTCACTGGTCAACTGAGACATTCCTAGCTATTTATTGCTAAGGTAACTGGTATTCTTGATGTACCACTCTTTGTGGTCTTAATGTTTTTACATCGTTTAAGAAGGTAGATGAGTCCTTATAACAATTCTCTGGCTTTACTTCCACATTGCCAGATAGCCAGTCTTGCCTAGAAACTGAACCATCTAGTCTTTTCCTGACATTTGAGGAATATATTATATCCCATCTTATTCTGTCTTGTTTTTACCTGTGGAATATAATCCAGGAACTGTCACCCCAATCTTCCAAAACAATATAGATTTTTGTACTTTGTGAGAAACTTTACTCTTTGTTATGTTTTCAGTACTTTCCCTTCTCTTAACTAGGTAAGTTTTTCAAACAAATAATTCAAATATTCAATAGGAATAAGAAGCCTATTGTCTGTGATTTGGAGGAAGAAGAGGAGGAGATCTTTCTGGAAACATGTTTGGATCTTGTGGGATCTTTAAGGAAAGAGTGGCCAAAATGAGAGAGGAAATACCAAAGCAGAGCACTGGCAAATGCATGAAAAATACTGGACTGACATACTGAGCCCTGCAGATACTCAGGCTAAAGTAAATCACACCTCCCCTGAGGAGAAAATGGGCTAGAGGGGTAATGTGAGGGAAAGACTGGGAGGAAAGGAAGGAGGGGGATTTCAATCTCAATATAGATATAAAGTGAATGAATGAATGAATGAATGAGTAAATAAATAAATATTTCAAAAGAAAGAAAGTACAGTGAAGGAAAACAGTCCTTTGCTCAAGCACTAACCTCAGGACTCAAATGAAAGTCATCCAGAAACCCTAAGCCAGGACTTCATTCTACCTGCAGTATATTCTCCTAGCCCAGGACGGTCTGCCTCACAGAAAGTCAAAAAACAAATCTGTCAATTAAAGTCAAGGGAAAATAAGCAATGCAAAGGACCCCTGTAGTACAAAATAAGTCTACAGAAGAGACAAGTTTAAAGAGAGCATAAGGTACTGTGCATTGGGGTAAGGCTTTTCCGGGTGTGACTTTGTCTCAGTTTCCAGAGTCTTAATGTGACTGAGTAGATCAGAATATTTAGTTCATTAAGAGGTATTCTGGATACAAAAAATGTGGTATATATACACAATGGAGTACTATTCAGCCATTAGAAACAATGAATTCATGAAATTCTTAGACAAATGGATGGAGCTGGAGAGCATCATACTGGGTGAAGTAACCCAGTCTCAAAAGAATACCCAAGGCATGCACTCACTGATAAGTGGATATTAACCTAGAATCTTGGAACACCAAAGACACAATCCACCTACCAAATGCTGTCCGACAAGAAGGAATGAGTGGACCCAGGTTCTGGAAAGACCCATTGCAGCAGTGTAGGAGAATACAAAAACAGGGATGTGGGAAGGGGTGAATAGGGGGATGGGGGGGAGGAGAGGTAAAAAGACATATGGGACATTGGGGGGGCAGGGAAACCAGGAAAAAGGGAAATGAAATGTAAATAAAGAATATATCCAATAAAAAAAATTAATTGGAAAAAAAAGAGGTATTCTGGGGGCTGGAGAAGTGGCTCAGCCATTAAGAGCACTGGTTGCTCTTCCAGAGGTCCTGAGTTCAATTTCCATCAACCAACTGGTGGCTCACAACCACATATAATGGGATCTGTCTTGCAAGCATATATGCAAATAGAGCACTCATATGTATAAATAAATATTTTTTTAAAAGAGGCATTCTGTGCCTCCTGTTTTTGATGTTGCTATTTGGGCCATGAACATCAGCACTAGTCCATTTTCTTGACATAAGGCAGAAGTGTTGTGCATCATTGGTACATAACAACTCAATGTGGATTACCTGGAGCTTTTCTTTTCAGAAGCATGCCAATCACCCCACTCATTACTCATTTTCCACCTATTTTGAGTGATTGGAGGAAGGGGTGTTAAGACGTCCTTCAGTATGAAATTCTATGAACCAGCCTAGGTGGGGCCAAGAAAGCAGCATTACCCCATCAATATACCACTTGCCATTGCTCCCCAAACATCAAGAAAGAGATAGGATTCCTTATTGAGACTTTCTAGTCCCTTAGGTATTAACTGAAGTTAATCAATAGATAATTTCATTCTGGTAATTCTTCCAAAGATTATCAAATCTTACATGGTGTTTTACTTTGCTTTTCCTCATCCATTTTAGTACATCCTTTGGATACAGTGTCTCTGCATCCAAAAGCCTACATTAGACTTCATATTGACCCCTTGTTTAGGGATCTCTCAGAATTATTTCCCTACCACCATCTTCCTTACATACACAAGGAGAGATTCATACACCCAACTTCACTGCCACCATACACCTAGAAGGCCATCATTTGTTCTAGAAGTATAGGCATCTAGCTATCTATTCTCCCTACCTGTTAGCCAGAAATTGATATTTATACTTTTTAATATGTGAATATCACTTTACTGTTTGAAAAGTGATTGTTTATTGCCTTAGGAGGTGAGGACTAAAGGACATGACATTTTCCTTGAGAATAATAACAATATTCTAGAGGTGATTATGGTAATAGTTATAGTACTGTGTAAATAAAAGTCACTTTAAATAGGTGATTTCAAAGTATGAATTACATCTCCACAACATTTTTTGAAGAATGCTATAAGAAAGGATACAGCTCACTGGAAACGTTAAGTGGGTGTTTAAGAAAGCAGGAGAAAGCTTTGGGAGATGGGAGAAGCAGACTTCTCAAGCATTGTACTTTATTTCGCTCTTCACTTACCTTCTTCACTAACGCTCCTCCCCATTTCCTTACTGACCCTTTGTCTCAGCCTGTATGTATTCACAATGGGGCTAGGAAGTCCCTGGATTATATTTTTGGAAATACTCTGCTCATTAGCCTTTTCATTGAAGTTCTCCTCAATCACTCAGATATGAATGAAGCCCCCCTACTATGTGTTGATATGTTACCTTGATGTTTTCTATCACATCCCACTTCACAACCCATCTTCATTGCATCATCACTGGGCTCAGTGTGGGTTGAGTGTGAACAGAACCACATTTATCACATCCAGCAGTTGAACTCTAGGTCATGGGGAGACACTTGAATGGATAACTAGGGTAAGTAGGTAGAAAGGTAGAGGGGCATGCATGTGTAGAGGGATAAATGGACAGATGGTTGGGTAAAATGGTAGAAAGAATGATGGGGAGATGGATGGATGGATGGGTAGAAGAGCAGGTAGATAATGAATACATGGGTGGTTGGATTGATGGATTGATTGATAACTCCCACTAATATGAAGCTCTGAGTCATATTTCCATGAGACAAACACTGACATGATGAGACTAAAGAGATGAGTCCAAGAGTTGAAGGATTTACCCTGAAAGCATGAGGTTTGGGTCCCTACCACCAACAAGCAAGGTGTAATCCCAGTCCTCAGAAGGAGACGAGGAATCCCCAGAGTAAGCTAGCTACCTAACCTAGTCAAGTTATTGAGCTCCAAGAGATTCTGTCTCAGCATTTAAGGTAGTGAGAAATAGAGGGAACAACAACCTCTTGGTTTATAGGCTCACAAACATATACATACATACCCATATATGTGTGCCACCAAAATGAACATGCTTAAATACATATATACCACACACATGGGTGCTTAAAAAATGGTCACCCTTCCAAAGTSTAAAGGAAAGGAGAAGTTATACCCTAGCTGGGTCAATTTCTTTTTGAATCTGTTATTTCAGTGGCGATGACTTTCTCTGGGCCTAGAGGCTCATCCACATTTGCTATTATAATTAACCCAGCTCTGCTGGCCTGCTGCTCACCCTGCTTGTTTAGAAATTAGAGAACATCTTTCAACTTGGTAGGGAAGCTATACTCCAATACATGAACAGTAAGAGGGCAGGGTCTGCTGGACAGTGTGGAAACACGGCYGCTCCAAAGGGATGTCCCACAAGTTCCAGCCATGAAATCACTCACTCGGACAGGAACAAATTAATATCACAACCAGCAATTTCTCCCAAGGCCAGGAGAAAAGAGAACATGTTAAAAAAAAAAAAAGTACGGATTTCTCTGGGTGACTGTGTTTTCCCTTCCATCTGTTTGCTCCCTGAGGATTCCCATGACAGTCTAACTCCGTCCTCCAAGCCCAGCTCTAAGTAATGTGCCAATCCTTCACAAAAGTGTAAGGGTCAGTAGGAAAGCATCTCAGAGGCCACATGGTCCAACCTGGCATTAGTGCAGAAGGGCCCTCCATGTTATTCTGAACAAACGATGTTCATCTCACCCCTTGTGTTTCTCCCTGATCATCACTCATGGCTGCAGGAGATGGCTCATTTCCCACTGGTAAGATGACATGGAAAACTCACTTCAAAAGACCACAATCTACCAGCATAAAGATCTACAGGCCTTGGAGTTCTGTCCAGGTGTCTAGATTAGCTGAATGCCTCTCAGCTTATTTTGTCTCTTTGCCTCCATTGTGTATCTTTACAGAATGAGGAATAAATCAAATTTCACTCATGACAACAGTAGTAGGATTTGAGGGAACAATACTCAGATTAAAGGAAGGAAAAATACCACATACCACATAAGTGTATGGCTCTTGTTGCTTAGCACATAAAAACTACCCAGGAAATAGTAGCAGAAAAATCAAACCAAGAATAGTTCTTTAAAAGGTCCTAGGACTGATGTGACATTTGCAAATACAGGTCACAAACAGAGTAAGCAATAGCTACAGTGATTGTCCAAAGCATGCAGATATCACTCTCCTGTACATGACACTSTTGTACCTAGATTGAAATGAGAGATTCTGAACTCACTTGTAGTACACAGAGTTAAGGAACTGGAATCACTAATCAGGGACAATATTGAATGGGAAACAGCTCGATGGCTATCTGAATATTTGGAGAGGATTTATTTGTCAGAGTTCAGCATAAACTGTTGTTCTATTTCTTTTTTTCAAGAGAGAAAATGGTATAGATGAATGTTCCTTTACTCTTCACGGTCCCTCACCATACTATGTCTGCCAATGCTACCTCCATGGAAATGGTGTATCATTAGACAACTTAAAATCAAATGAATCAACCAGCTTGGGAGGAAAGCCTATTTCTTTACTACCTACAAATGTGATTTTGTTTGATTCTGCCATTCAAAGATTACAATTACCTAGCTCATCAAGGCAGTTGTTGGAATATCTGCCCTGTATCTGAAAGCATTTGGTTTGTTCTTGCCACTACACATACATTACCAATTACCAACTACCCACTACAAACACATACACACACA
>BDUI01045447.1:6196-22223 GCA_002335545.1 Apodemus speciosus | reverse complement strand
TGGGTTAAGGGTCAAGAGAGCATGGCCCTGAGGGCTACCCAGTTGAAGTTAAGAGAAGCCCAGATGGAACATAGTAAATAGAAAGTAATAACTCGGGGTTATTAATAGGAAAATAGATCCTAATAGCATGGAGGATAGACAGCTGCCCAGCCATTATGCTGCTTCAGGCATAGTAAGCCCGCCATGACGAACTAGACTCTAAACGGTGAGCTAAAAGCAACCCTTCTCCCTTAAATTATTTTTGTCAGAGTATTTTATCATAGTTACAGAGAGGGGAAAAAAAAAAAACAAGACATCTGTAAATGTGAGGGTATCCTAAAGGACCAAACAAACGCACCACCACCTTCTCCCATGCAGGTCCACCTCAGGTTCAAATATAAASGGTAAGCTCACAAATCATCCATCATACTTCCATGAACAAGACAGACATGCCATACCTATACAGGGAGCAACAATGTTATCCAGGCTAGCCCACTTCAGTTACCTGTCATGTCAGCAGACAAGAGTAGCCAATAACCCACACCAGTCCTAAAAGGTGACACCAGTCCTAAAAGGGAAGCAACTATCTATCCCATGGTTACAGGAAATAAGAAAAGCAATGCCTGTGGYAGCAGRGACCATGGGGAGCTAAACTCCTTTTCCCACAGCATGCAGCATTAGGGACCTACAACCGAGGCCATTTCTGTTGACCATGGTGAGGCTTGACCCCTTCAATGCCTATTGCCCACATGACTTTGGGCTGTRGTTTAATTTTGATTGGAATTAGTTAACACCACTCTTGAAGTACCCAAGCTCCTTCTGTGGACCAAGCCAGACTACACAAATAAAAATTAGCTGCAAACCAAAGTATACATTAAGGATAAACATGAGCATGCATCCCAAGGGCAGATATCAATAACAATATCGGATTATTGATATGGATTTTTTAGAAACTGGAAAGTGTTGTTAAATATAAAAGAAAAACGTTCTTGTATTAGTTCACACAGCTTAAAATACATGGCTGAGCCAGAGCTCCATCAGTGTGGTAATGAACACCCCTGAGCAGGTCCTTAGGAAAGCATCATCCTTCTGACTGGATTGCCACTGGCCTGGGTATCTGACCCACTCTTCCTTCCTTTCTTTCTTTCTTTCTTTCTTTCTTCCTTCCTTCCTTCCTTCCTTCCTTCCTTCCTTTTCTTCCTTCCTTCTTCCCTTCCTTCTTTTTTTCCTTCCTTCCTTCTTTCCTTCCTTCCTTCCGTTGATCAAATACCTAAGTMTATGCTTGTCCAAGCCTCTCCACATGTGAGCTTTGTAGTTAGGGAGAATCCTAATCCTACAAGAAGCCCAGARACCAAAGTGTCTATCCCACTACTGTGTGGTCTCAGCCCTTGAGCACTAAAGTTATTCTTAACAACCCCTGGCATGCCAACAWACATGTCATGTGGTCTCCACTCCCTCTACAAGAGCTTTTGCACATTCCTATCCACACATCATCRCTCTTCATGGCTAGTGACCTCTGCATGGAGCTCAAAGGCCATGAGAGAGGCTAATCTTACCTGGCATGATAATCTCTGGAAATCCTGTCTTGCGGGCCACAGCTGTGGTCCTGTCCACCAGGTGAGGAAATTCCTTCCGAATCTGATGGATGTCTCCAGGAAGTAATTTCAAGGTTACCCACAAACCTGGAAAAACAAAGTCATGTTTACCTCAAGTGTGTGGCTAAAGACAATTTTAATGGCTGAAAAACCTTTAACCTACGGAGCAGCATCATAAACAGAACTATGCAGGAAAATGTCCAGACAAGAGGTACCCAGCTCAGTGGAACACACTCAGCCCAGGTACCAACCTTGCCTGTGAAATCGAAGAGTAAGTCTGTGAGATGGAAAGGTAGTGGAGCCTATATGTGCCAAGGACAAACAGTTCTTTGGCATTATCTCAATTTAGGAGAAATCAGAAGGTGGCATTTATGGTAGAGGCTGAGAAAGGCAGGAAGAAACGTAGAGGTTCACACCCACCATGGAAGTCTGCATCTGGGGGCCAGTGAGGACCATGATGCTCTAAGGAGGTCCAGAGGGCTCAAGAGCAAGCCAGGGATCTGACCTGAAAATAACCCAGCAGCTGCAGGTGGAAGTTAAAGGAAAATACTGAGTCAGGAGAGGCTGCAAGCCAGAACTTGAGCCTAAGACCTCAGAGGGGCTTGGAAAGACCAACATGGGGGTCAAAAACCACAGAACTCTGGGAAGACAAAAGGAAGGAAAGTGGATCTCAGAGCACATGCTTTGGGCATCCTTAGATGGCTCAGCATCATCCTCCACAAGAAAGCCTGCTCCAGGTGACATTCTGAGGAGCACACGGTTGGGGAAAGAAAGTCCCACAGCATGTGTGGAGGGTTCTCTCCACTTGCAACTCATGCTTAGGAGGAGCTGGAGAGATGACAGACAGAAAATGGGTCATACACATGGTCAAAGTGTGAAACCCAAGTGGGAAGGGGAGTGTGGGTGGAACTGAGCAGCAAGATGTCCCTTTGGCCCTCAGGCAGAAAGAGAAGTGCAGATGCTAGTGAGAAAAGAATGAAGTTCAGCAGATGCCAGGGAGCAGGTACTACACAGGGCAGAGAAGCAGACCTAGCCACAGACACCGGGAACTGCCCGCACAACTTGTTTAAGGTGGTACCATTTCTACAAGTTTCCTTTTCCATTTTCTCTAAGATAGAAAATTCCAGATCATGACAGAGTCCCAAGGAGAGAAAGGGCGCCCAGGAGAGGGGATCTCAATGAACGACATCAGAGGATGGCACCAAGAAAAGGGCACATGTACCATGCCTCATGAAATGCACTGCATATGTGCACAAAGAATTGTGAAGGACCTGCATTGTGTTCCCTAGCCCATTCTCCCAGGAACTGTCTGTATCTCCTCACACCCAGGCTACGGGCTTCCTTTTTGTAGCTCACACTAAAGGATGACAGTCAGCTCTGGGCATGCAGAAAGTTAACAGACCCTCAAGGAGCTGGTTACTTTACCTTGTCCCCTTCTCCCCTGATTCAACCATACAGTCCATCAAACTAAACCTAGTAACCTTAAGTAACATCAGAGAGGCTGTCTTTCATGTACCCTCACAAACAGCCTGCTCAAATATCTTGGTGGGTAAGTAGAGTATTGGTGAGACAATGCAATTTGTTACAATTGAAATACAGAGATTAAATAGTCCTGATTACACAGTGTTCAAAGCACATTCCTCACAGGGGAAAACGAGGCCAGTTCTCAAAGAATAAGTATGTTTAGAATTGACATGTGTTTCACCAGAACGACGAAACATACAATGCATATTTATCACTTCTCAAACAACAGAGGCAAGTGTGGGCGTTAGGATCTGCTGTCCATATACACACCCAGAACTCAGAGGCAGGAACCAGAATCATGTGGGTTARAGAGAAAAGACTCAGTGGCGCCATGCTTACTATGCATGCACAAGACCCTGGGCTCAGTCAACCAAAAGAAAAGAGGATGTTCATGATACTCCGCCTTTGTGACAAGAAAACCGGATGGAATCAGTGCAGGCCTAGAGCAAGCTCAGAGGAGGCACATAGGGAGGTGAGTGTGGAGAAATCCACTGGCTCTTGCAAAGATTATCATCTCCTTGTCATCCATTCTGGGTCCTCTGGCTGAGACTGGGAAGATGTGAAGGCATCAGGAGGTACCTGGATCATTCTGATAGAAACGAGAGCCCACAAGAAGAGCCCAGAACACCCAGGAGTGTCTGGCCTGGCCAAGCCTCCCTCAATTCACCTAGGAATGACCTAGTTTCTAAGTGTGAATACTGGAGGAAAGGTCAAGGTCCAGCTTAATCTCACTCAGTGATGCTGTTGGCTCAGTGATGCTGTTGACGAGATATGCAAAGGTTTTCTTTGCATTATCAGTACTCAAAGACTCAGTATGTTCATTCAGAAAGACACCTGCAGTCCCCTTGAAAATTCCATGGATATTCTTGTCTCTCATTCTCAACTGGGATCTGAAACCTCTCTCTACTCTTTGGTAGACCAAGAAACCAGGTGTTATCAACCCCATTCAGGTACCAGCCAGAGTCCATGCCATTGCTGTGTAGCTCATAGATTCTGGCTGTTCTGTGAGCCTGGCAGTTTTGATGTGGGCCTAACACTATTACCATTTATCCTATGTGAGTCTGTGATAAACAGCATTGTGAGGAAGCTACAAAAGGAACTGGAGGTCTGTTGGGGTTGGAATTGCTGAGCCAGAAATAAGAGGGCGGCCAGGCCTTGTAGTAGCTCCTTCCTCTGAGGAGACACCCTGTGGTTTAAAAATACAGGGCAAACTAGAAGAGCTGTAATCTATAAGGGGTGAGGCCTTGATTCAGTTTAAACTTGCTCCATGTACAAAGGCTATCATCCATAAACATTCTAGATGGAGTTGGCCAGAGAGTGGGGTAAAGCCAAGGCTAACTGTAGAGATGATCTGAGCTCCCTTTTCCAGAACATTCTCCAGACTCAATAARCACTGCTTGGGACAACAGAGATGGTTAGTTTGGAAGACTGGGGCAGAGGGCAGCATTGAGCTCCTCTGAGTACACAGTCTGGTGTATCAGATCAAGAACCAACCTGGTGCATGGATTTTCCCAAATGTGAAAAGCAGAGTTAGAGTCCCCAATCTCTGAAGGTGACTTACTTTCCTCCATGTAAGAGGTGGGGCTTGATGAGCAGTTGGGTTTTGGCAGGTCTCCTGGCCAGCGCAACAACTGTCACCAGTGAAAGCTGATTGATTCATTAGCTCCGCCAGCAGAAGGTCAGCTGCTTGGATGCGTCAGTGTGATATTAAAAATGATGAAAGCAGGGAAGGGAGCAGAGGGTRGGAAGAAGGAGGGAGGAGGCTACTTGGATGACAGAAACAAAAAGGAGTCACTTCCCCTGCAGGGACAGAGGGGCAATTACAGAACATCGCAGTGCTATCTCAGGACAAGAGCACACCCCGGAGGGGAGCGAAATCAGATGAGGTAAGGCCATGGCTTTTGGGCAGGGGTCACATTCATGGCTTCTGTTGCTGTTACTGTGGGATCTGGGTTTGGTTTTGGTTTGACTTGTCGACTTCCTTGCTTATTTGTTTAGACTTGTAGCTGGGTAGTCTAAGATGACCTTGAATTTCTGATCTCTCTAGCCTCTCCCAACAGCTAGGGTTACAGGCATCAAAGACTATTTCCTGTGGTGCTGGGGACAGAACTCAGAGCTTCCTGCATGCCACGCAGGCACTCTACCAACCAAGCTATGTCCTCGACCTTCCAGTATTTTGTTAGCTGTGGCAAAGGAAAGGGGGGCACGGGGAGCACTGGGAAAGAGCAGGAGTCAAAGGAAAAAGCTGATTCCTGTGCTACAGGCTCCTGGGCTCTGTTCTTCAGAGAGCCCCGGCCATATCCCACTCCTGCCCTCCTCTGCACTTATCTGGGAGGCTGGTTCCCAGGAACCTACAAAAGTTATCAGTGAGACAGCCTGCGGAGCTGCCCATCCAGTAGGAAGTAGCATCACCCAGACCCACAAGTTCCAACAGGAACACCCCAGCACAGATTCACCACACACCCACTGACAGAAGCAATAGAGATACTCACCTTGTCCCTTGTGGTTGACTTCTTTGGCTGCAATGACTTTGTTTATGACAGTTTGAAGGAAGTCATTCTCCCCTGCCACCCTGGGTGAGAAACGGGATGACATGTTCAGCGGCTTGTGTCGAATGGCGTCGTCCAACGCGAGCCTGGAGGGCATGGGGCAACCAAGACCACAGGAGACAAAGGGGCACAGAGACCCGTGGGTGACAGTAACAGGGGGGACACAAAAAGAGCATCGCCACCGAGTATGAGAGAGTCGTCATGAGTCAACAAAAGACAAAGGGCAGGATAGGTGACAAGAGAGACAGGGAAAGCATCGATCAGGAAAATGGCGAACCATAGGAGAGAGGTCAGGCCGAGGAGGGCGCCCCACTCCCAGGGACTGTGTGTACAGGGCTTCACTCCATTGCTAATGGACAGTCCAAAGGGGCTGCACTGAAACTAAAGTGGCTGAGAGGCCTTGCATTCAATACTGATGGCCGTTTGTGCTACTCAGCTAATGCTGAGCTAGTCAAGGACAAGGAGGAATGAAGAAGAAAACAATAAAAAGATCCCTTTTCTTCCCTTCGAAATAACCTAATGACTTAAGAAGCCCTGTCTTTGGCTCCTCAACGTGTTCACAAAAGGGTCTCCATTGGTCACATGGGAAGGTAGCTCAGTCCTTGGAGAACAGAACTCACGACTACCATGTCTGGATGCTGAACCCTGGACATCACTCAAAGTAGAGGCTACCAACACCCTTAGGCCCCTGAGCCCATGCGCGTGGAGAGTAGCCAGCATGGGCAACATGCATCAGGAGAAATACTATGTGGTGCCACCAAGCACAACGGGAAAAGGGTGCAAAAACATACATCAGGTACGGAACACTTAAAATCAATTCTAGGAACAAGGACTATATCATCCATCACTTGAGCCAAGCAACTCAAAGGAACTGAGCGCTGTTCTAATTTATTTCACCAAGTTAAAAAGAGATGAACGAGAGAGCGAGAGAGAATACACACTGTTTCCCTCCCTAAAACCAACCCTGTGAGGTGATAAATCCATTTTAATGGAGCAAAAAACATTCTCATTAGCATGACATTTCCCAGAGATCGGTTTCCAGGCTTATTTTGCTATTAGAATCATGCTACTTTTTTCTTCTATCCCTGCAGATATTAATCTGTGTAGCCATCATCCTTTCCAAGAGCAAGACTCACAGATAACACAAGAGGTGAGCGTGCACTAATACTGCTTAAAGTGGACTTCCGCTGCTAGACGGAAAAGCCTTGTGGCAACCTAGAGATCTCATAGGCCAGGTGAAAACCAGGAGTCAAAACCTGATACATGATTTCACTGACCAATTCCAATACCCATTCCATACATCATTTCACTGACCAATTCCAATACCCAAAGCTAAGGTTTTGTTTGGTGTTTCATTTTTGATGCCGTTATTGTTGTTGTTGTTTTGTTTTGTTTACCTTCAGAGGGGACAAATGAGCAATAGGGAAATTCACTTAGTAGGACCGTTGGGCATTCCCACATCCTGTGGTCTTGATGAAATTGAAGTCTTAGAGGGAAAGTAGGAAGCCCTGCCATTTTCAAAGAGGGGAAAAAAAGGAACTGAGTATTATAAGCTGACAGAAGCCTGTTTTGTTTATTTCCACTTTGTCGGTCATGTTCCAGGATGGGAATATTTCCTGTGTGTGCTAAAGACACTTCTGGGTTCTACAGAATGTATGGATATGTGCTCGCCACAAGCGGGCTATCCAGGATAACTGTCTACAGAGCCGGAAGTGAGCACCTGCATGCCTTTCCGCACTGGTCACTGTTCATTGTCAACCTCACAGACTCTAGGATCACTTGAGAACTAGAACTCTGGGCATGCACACTGGGGGGGGGGGGGGTGCCCCACTCCTCTTGACAGCTTTAACTGAGGAGAGAAACAGGCCCGTTCGGGGTGGCACGGTTCCCTGGCTGAGATCCTGAACTGTATAAAATGGAGAGGGTGAGGTGGGCACAAGGATACATTCCGATGATGGGCTGTGACCTTGAACTGTGAGTCAAAAAACAACAAACAACCCGCCTTTCCCATTTCAGGATATTTTATCACAGCAAGAGGAAAGGAAACCAAGACACTACCCACTATGGTAACAACCAACCCTGCATGGCCCTAAACACTTGAAACAGACAGATGTGATTGAAGAGCTGCGTTTTAATTCTACTCAGCTGTAATTAATATAAAGAGCCACATGGGGCTGGTGGTTAGCAGAGACCAGACAGAAAAGTAAATGGAAAACATTTAAGCCACAAGAGACCTCTGCCTCCAATAGCCTGTGGTGAAACATGTGGTACTGGAGCCCAACTTTAGTCTGTAAGATGCTGAGATTAAAGTCACTTCTTGCAACAAGATCTTCTATAGAGCAGCACAGGAAAGAGTACTCTTTTAATACACAAAAAAGCCTCGCTGCCACCAGCCTAAACAAGTAGCTCTCAAGTCTACAGGGAGTGGGGTGGTCCCTCATGAAGCATGCATGAGACAAGAGAAGCCCATACCACACCTCCCTTCGTCCCAACAACAGGCCTCCTCCAGACAGCCATTATGACAGGCCTCACATATCCCTCAGCCAGCACCCCAAAAAGCAATGTTCGCCTACCCACGTGAAATTCACCTTAAGCCTAGAAGTCTTTGAATAAAAACAAAATGGAAAAGAAAAAAGGAYAGAGGAAACTGCAGAGTCCTGGAGCAGGTCACTCTAACCGCAACTGCTCGTTCTCCTGGGAGGTCAGGCCCCTGGAGGAGGCTGTCTCCCGCAATCAACCTGAAGTACCCAGTTCTCCTGCCTCTCCTGGAAACAGGAGTGGCCCGATMAAGAACCGCCCTCCTGTCAATCACCTTACCCACAGGTTCTAGCTTCAAATCTGAGAATAATCTCACAAATGGGCCCAAAGTGCTTTGCCCATGTTCCCTTCACCTCTCTAAAGACCTCAGGTCAGAAGTGGACAAAGCTTTAAAAAAAAAAAAAGAAAGAAAGAAAGAAAGAAAGAAAAGAAAAGAAAAGGGGGGAGGAAAAGCCAAAATCCCCTCATCTGAGCGGAAAAACCAAGACAGAAAAATCAGCAGCCTGATTACAAGCTTTAAGGTGTTATTTCTCGCTTTACAAAAGAATTCATCATTACTTTGTTTGGTTTCTATTTTAAAAAGCAGCAATCTCTTGTGATGATTCTGAAAGTATTGTATTTTGAAAATGTRAATTGCTACGAGAACAAATCGATTATGTAAAGAAACATGCTCAGTGCGGAATTGTAATCTTTCTACTGATAAGGTAATTCTGGGAACACAAGGAACATCGGGACCATACACAAACCTTATTTCATTGTCCTCTCAGTTCCTGATTCCATGTGCCACAGCAGTGACTACATAGATTCCTCATTATTGTAAAATAAATGAATCCTGACTGGGCTNGAGAATAATCTCACAAATGGGCCCAAAGTGCTTTGCCCATGTTCCCTTCACCTCTCTAAAGACCTCAGGTCAGAAGTGGACAAAGCTTTAAAAAAAAAAAAAGAAAGAAAGAAAGAAAGAAAGAAAAGAAAAGAAAAGGGGGGAGGAAAAGCCAAAATCCCCTCATCTGAGCGGAAAAACCAAGACAGAAAAATCAGCAGCCTGATTACAAGCTTTAAGGTGTTATTTCTCGCTTTACAAAAGAATTCATCATTACTTTGTTTGGTTTCTATTTTAAAAAGCAGCAATCTCTTGTGATGATTCTGAAAGTATTGTATTTTGAAAATGTRAATTGCTACGAGAACAAATCGATTATGTAAAGAAACATGCTCAGTGCGGAATTGTAATCTTTCTACTGATAAGGTAATTCTGGGAACACAAGGAACATCGGGACCATACACAAACCTTATTTCATTGTCCTCTCAGTTCCTGATTCCATGTGCCACAGCAGTGACTACATAGATTCCTCATTATTGTAAAATAAATGAATCCTGACTGGGCTWCATGAATAGCCTTACCCGTAAAGTATCAACGGTGGGTTTCCGTGCTGTAGCTGGTTAAGGGCAGGGTTATAGTAAAGTATCAATGGTGGGTTTCCATGCGGTAGCTGGTTAAGGGCGGGGTTATCTCAGACTTACGCCTGGAAGGGGATAAAGTGCTGTTTATCCTCATCATCGACTTTTCCGTTTATTATGTCAGTCACGTCCATCACTGGGGAAAGAACAGAAAGGATTGTTTGTTTTGTCTTGAAACCACCACTATAGAAAGTCAAAAAACCAAAGGAAGAGCAGACCATGCTCCACCATGAACCATATAGCAGAATCTTCTCACACATAAGTCCATTATTCCAAGACGTTTGACAGATTAAGTCATCTGAGCATGCAGGTCCCAGTGGGCAAGGAACTCAAATAGACAATTCCACTGAATAATTTCCTTTGCCTGGTTCCCCGGGGGTCACTCTAGAGATCTGCTGTCCAACACAAAGTCTTGTAAGAAGGAGCTATTCTGCATCAATGGGCACCTAAGTGTTTGTGGGAGGGGGGAGGGGGGCTCAAGTRTGACAAGAAATGGCTTTTAGATTCATTTCACTCATTTGACCTTATTTTCAACAGCACTTGCAGAAAGGGGCTACCTAGTCCTAATAACACAGCACTCTGTGATAGTTAAGACTGACTCAGCAGATCTGAAGTCACCTARGAGACAAGCCTCCACACACCTGTAAGAGTTSAACAAAATTCACTCAGCTTCTGGGCATGTCTGTGAGGGACCATCTAGATAAAAAAAGCTGGCCTTGGGCGATGGTGGCGGACACCTTTAATCCCAGCACTTGGGAGGCAGAGGCAGGAGGATTTCTGAGTTCGAGGCCAACCCGGTCTACAGAGTGAGTTCCAGGACAGCCAGGGCCACACAGAGAAACCCTGTCTCAAAAAACCAAAAAAAAAAAAAAAAAAAAAAAAAAAAAAAAGGCTGGCCATCCCCGGGCTGGGGTCCTGAACTGAATACGAGGAGTGAGTTGAGTACAAGCATTCMTCCCATGCTGCCTCATGGTCTGTGCGCCGGGCCTTCTCCGTGTCATCTTCATGCCATCCCCAGCATGGTAGACTGTATTCTCAAGCTAGGAGCCAAAAGAAGCATCYGCTTCCTTAAGTTGTTTCTGTATCTAGTATTTTTCCATAGTGATGAGAAAAGTAACTCAGACACAGTTTAGTAATGACACAATTACAAAATGGGACAACTGAGGTTGACCCTCAGTTATCTGCTGGACATTGAGGAAACTGAGGCACACAGACAAGAACAAACAGACATCCCAAGGCCACGGGTCTAACAGCATCTCAGCACGTCGGCTCCCTGCATTGTAATAACTTGTTTCCACCGGGCTGGCCCAGGCTCACCAGTACRGCCCAGGCTCACCAGTACRGCCCAGGCTCACCAGTATGGCCCAGGCTCACTAGCGTCCACACTATCTGCTTTAAATGAGCCTAGCTCTAGTGGCATTCGGGGCTTCACTCAGAGCAACTGTCTCTCTTCCTAACCACTCTGTGACTTTGCCTATGCCAAGCACAGCTTAAAAGCCCTAAAGGGAACTGGAAAGGCTCTTTACCATATCCTTTCTCGCCCACACATCTGGCTAGAAGAGTAAGTACTACAGGTCTTACCTAGTGACTAGTTTCCCTTACTGAAACGAGAGGTACGGTTCATTTCTACACAGCCACGCTCAGTTCTGTGGTATGAGTATGAAGAGGCCTCCTCAGGCCCGGGTACTTGATGCTTTGTCCCCAGCTGGTGGCACTATCTTAGAAGACTGTGAAACTGTTAAGAAATGGAGTCTTGCTGAAGTAAGTGGGTCAATGGGAGCAAGCCTTGGGGTTTTATAGACCGGTCCCTCTTCCTGTCTGCCCCCTTGCTTTCTGACAATGGCAACAGTGTCACCAGCTGCCTCAGATTCCTACTTACTTGATATTTCCCCACAGCGGCAGGCTGTACCCTTAAAACCGGAAGTCAAAATAAACCCTTCCTTATTTATGTCACCAGATAGGATATTTGTGACAAGAAAATTAACTATAACTCCCAGAAAGCATAAAGGTCCTTAGAATGGGAAAGGCAGCGCCCCATCTCCTGCTTATTATGGAGGAATCCAGGAGGCCACTGGGGAAACAATCACACAAGGTTCACTAAGGAGGACTGTGGGTCTAAGAACCAACACACGTGTTCTGAGACACAGGTAAGCACACCCAGATGACTAGAGCACTGGCTAGCACTGCTGAGAAACAGGACTGACAACGATCAGGTCTTCACCTGACAGGGGACTCACAGCAGGGATCCAGGGACTCACAGCTGGGATCCAGGGACTCAGAGCTGGGATCCAGCACGAGGTCACATGCATGTGTGCCCACGCCCATCCTTTCACTACCAGTTCAGAATGGATAAACATGGAGTTTCAATAGCAGCCCATTCCAACAGCCTCGCCCAGGACAGTTAAGCTGAACTCATCACATGGGTGGCTTTTCTATTTCCCTGGAGACCCCCCTCCCTCTGTCACAGATCTCATCTCRTCAGCTAATTGTAGCATTTCCAGATTATCTGCCACAGTGTCCAGAGTCTTGCCCCAGAACACACACCTCGGCTTATGAAGAATTTGCAGGAACACACGCAGGAAAGAAGCGAGGCAGAGGCTAAGACCACATACACATGTGGAAGACAGCCTTTGTCCAGCTTATTATTAACTAATGACCACACCTCCAGGCCCACCCATCCTTAGCCTCATGAGAAAGTATCAAAGGCACAAGAGTTTCCAGGGAGCTCATCCATGCTAAGCTCTGCGGCCAAGAAGAACTCCCTGTGGTCTGGATGGGCTAAGACACTTTCTCAGTCTTATTTCTGTGGCTGCAATTAAATACCCTGGCAACAAGCACAAAGAGGAGAAAGGGTTTACTTGACTTACAAGTCCAGGTTACAGTCCAAGATAGCTTAGAAGTCTGAGTGGAACCATATCCACTGTACAGTGCAATGACAAAACCAAAAAGGACTACCGGCCCGATGACTCACTTTCTTGCTTCTGTTACAGGGAACCCCTGCCTAAGGCATAGTGCCGCCCACAGTGGGCTGAGTGTTCCCTTACCAATTAAAAACCAAAACTCTCCCTGCTAGGCATGCCCACAGTTCTCTGTCCAGGTCTCATCTCAGGCTAATTTCTTCTAGATAATTCTTCCAAGGTAATTCTAGGTAGTATCAAGTTGACAATGAAAGCTATCCATCACAGATACCCACTGCCAAAACAGGAAATGAAACTGCCAGTCCCAAGTCTCTGCATCCTGCCAGCACGAGGTCTCCACCTGGGAGGAAGGGTGTACTGTGATGTGGACAAGGAAAGAAGCCATTATCCAAAATGTCCAGTCTGGTTGCAATCAACAGGATCATGTGTAAGGGTGAGCGTATGATGGACCCAGGAACAATGACACAGCAGGGGGCAGGGATACAAAGAGGAGGACAGAAAGGGAGGAACAGGAATATAGCACAAAGGAAGCAGGAGACAAGATAGAGAAGCAGGCTTCAAGACAGTGGGAGAAAGAAGGACCTGCAGCTATGGCCATTGGTGACATGACACATCCACACAAGCCACTCACATCATTGGGCACAAAATAGGAGACATTGAGGCCCACACGAACTCTCTCATTCAGCAACCTCAACAGAGCGACTTCCCTATATGCAGTCAGATTGGGTGCCTAGATTCAAAGAGGACTCACCATACCCTGAGCCCCAACATAAAGGACTGCTAATGTGCACAGCTGTAGATTGTAGCCCCAAAGCCCTAACTCCTGAACAATACATTGCAAACTGAAGTGTCCATAATGTGATGTAAAGTGTCTTAGTATGTAAACACTGCACACATATGAGCACGCCACTACCACCCTACAAATAGTGATGCCGGTAAAAGAAAAAAGCCAGTGAACAAACAAAATGGCCTCACCCTGGTTAGTGGTTTTCTGCTATCCTCTTATGTATTTCTGTCAAACTGGACTTTGAGCCAGGGCTGCACAGAGAGTAATGGCACACAACCTAGGACTGATTTCCCTGGCCAGGTATTCCCATAAAAACAGGGGGGGGTTAGAAAAAAGGCATACCAAAAATAAAGTTGATGTGCTACCCTGGCTGTGTCAAATTATGGATGATTTATTTAATTATTTTTCTTTTTTCATAAAATTTCCATGACTTTCCCACCACTGCCAATCACTCTCACATTATCAAATGTTCTAACAGAAAGGATCATGACATTAATTTCAATAAAAGACTAAAACCTGTAGGCTTAAAGGGGCATGCATGCCTTTCTCGTTTTAAAGTTCTAGCTCTGTTGACACAGACGAGCAGAGATTGTTCTGGAAAAAAGCCTCAAAATTAAATTTTTGCATGTGGACATAGGATCTGTATATGATTGAGCAGAATTCCATTACCAAAAAGTCGGTCTTCTTTCTCAAGTATGAAGAGGGGGTTTCCTAAGAAGAATGGGAACCTGTGGCTGGGAGGTGTCCTGTGGGAGTCCCAAGTCTGGGCCAGGAAGGGAGAACATGCCAGAGTACGCTGAATACCAACAATAAGGAAGGGGACCTAGCAGGTTGGAGCATTGCCAAATGCCAATAAAAAATTTAAGAAACCTGAGCACATGGAGGCTCACAGAGACTAAACCACCCACCAAAAGTCCCACCAGGGCTGGACCTAGGACCCTGACACATTTATAGCAGAGGTGCAACTTAGTCTTCGTGAGGGTCCACTAACAATTGGAGTGGGGGCTGTCTCAGACTCTGCTGCCGGCCACTGCATCCCCTTCCTCTAGCTGAACTGCCTGGATAGGCCTCAGTGGCAGAGAAGACACTAATTCCTGCTGTGTCTTGATATCTCAGGTAGGGGGTATTACCTAAAGGGGGGGGGGGGTGAGGGGGTCCCCTTCTGGAAGGAGAAGGGGATAAGTGGAGGGATTTGCGAGGGTGGGACTGGGAAGAAAGAAGGGAGGGAGGCTTCGACTGGGATGTAAAGTGAATGAATGATTAATTAATTAAAGAAAAGGATCTACACAATAAAAGCACAGCATAAAATATTCACCCTCAGTCTCAGGGCAGAAAGCAGAAAGAAATATAAGTAGATGTTCCAGATATCAAGTCAGAAAGCCGGTCCTCAGGCGACCGCAGAGCGAGAGTGTGATGCCAGGAAGCAGCATGAAGGAGTCAGCACTGGGCCTGAGTCAGTGAGGAATTGCTGTGAAGGCAGCAGAGGTCCCTCTCTGAGGCCATGAGAATGGACATTTGCACATCTAGACTAGGAATGGTGCAACTGCCTAAGACTACAGGCCTCCCAGGGCCTCTGCAGCAATTCATGTGGGAACTGCAGAGCACTATAGCGTGCAGGGTCCCACCAGCCAATCAAACAGCAGAAAGGAAGAGGCTCATCTCTCAAGAATTCAGGCAGCAACAGGCCAGAGAGGCTAGAGTTTCTCTCCCTTCCAGTGATTGGTTTCCAGCAGTCCTGAGGCTGCAGAGTACTGGGGAGAGGAGACAGAACAAAAGGAACAAAGGTCTGTCCAAATGGGTAAACAAAGATGCAATGGAGCATCAGGGTGACCAGCAGGCCTCAGGAGAGGGGACAGCAATGGCCTCACAGCCAGAGATCTAAGAGGTTAGGACAGACAGTGGCCCAGATGTCTTCTCACTTCACACATAGCACCTCCAAGGTCAGAGAACTATCAGATCTGCTGTCCCTAATCCAGCATATAGCTCGGCTCCTGAGAGGTCAGGAAACAGGCTGCCACCCAACACCACACTCCACCAAGCAAATAAGATGCATGAAAAGACCATCGCAGCATCAGCAAGTATCACAACCGCCGATCTGCCCACACTTCATCACATAGGACTTCCCAGAACATCACAACCAAACCAGGAAAAGCTGGACGAAATCTCCATTTTAATCTGCGGAGGGAGAGACTGTCCGCCTCCGACTAAATCTCATCTTTGCTTTCACAAATCTAACAATGCTGTCACGAGGAACTTATCAGCAGGATCTCTGGCGTGATCTAATAACCAGAGAACCTGCAGTATCCATGCCTGAAGAATGAACTTACATTATCAGGTCACAGATCTCTCTAATGGCTTTGGGAAAGAATAAAACACCCTAAGACCAAAAAAAAAAAAATGAAGGAAGGAAGAAAGAAAGAAAGAAAGAAAGAAAGAAAGAAAGAAAGAAAGAAAGAAAGAGAAAAATTGCCATGCAGGTGGGACCAAGAAAAGGAAAGTTCTAATCTTCTAATCCACTAAACCATCACAAGTATCTTGGCTAGACATGCAAATGATGTGATAGGCTTGGGAAAACAGGAGTAAGTTACACTGTGTGCTCAAGTCTCAGGGATGGAAATGCCAAGTTTACCCAGGGTACCTGTCAGAGCAACCCAACCCTCAACATCTCACCATGGATAA
>BDUI01045428.1:5090-15721 GCA_002335545.1 Apodemus speciosus | reverse complement strand
GAGTGTGACCCTAGAGTTGTGAGCTGAAATAAACCCCTTTGTGCCACGTAGGTTTTGGTTAGTGTTTTGTTGTAGTGACAGAGAGACAAACTAAGGCATCATCTAAGTAGGATTACAGCAGCTATTTTTTTACATTGAATTAGTCTGTAGCTTTTCGATATGTTTTTACTATTCATAAGATTTACTACGGACTTGCTATGCTTCTGTGCTCCGTTTGACTTGGCTAGCGAATGTTTTCATGTGGTGCTGTGATTTTCATGGAATGGATGGAGAAAGTGCAGCACCAGGAATACAAAAAATTCCATTTTGTAATCCACGAAATGTCTCGTTATTTTTCAAAACTCAAAGTCCAAGTATTGATGTCTTCATTTTTATGCCCCAACAACTGCGGTTGTAATTTTTAACTGAAACCAAATTAAAAATATTTGAAGCCTCACTGGTCTCGATGAATGATACACCGTGACACATACTGGTTTATGTTGTCTGTCTTGGAATCAAAATTAATCAATAATTGTTTTCTTAATGTGTAATTAATACAAACTATTTTTTCAAAYGCTAGTTTCTTCTATTCATGAAAATATCCAACAGTTCAAAAACAAGTTTCCTAGAAAATATGTTGTATATGTTGGATTTCAAGCAAAACAGTAGAACCAGTGGAAGACAAATGAATATATTAATAGATGCATGGATAGTGTGCTAGGGCGAGTTCTATATCAAACTTGACACAGACTATAGTTATCTGAGAGGCAGGAACCTTGATTGACAAAATGCCTTCATAACACTGGGGTGTAGGCGATCCTGTAGAGCATTTTCATAATTAGTGATTGAAAAGAAAGGGTCCATCTCACTGTGGTGGGGCCATCCCCAGGCTGGTGGTCTTGAATTTCACAAGAAGCAGAGTAAGAAATATGCTAGGAAGCAGCACTCCACCRTGGCCTCTGCATCAGCTCTTGTCCCTAGGTTCCTGCCCTGTTTGAACTCCTGTCCTCACTTTCTTTGATTATGAACAGTGATATAGATGTGTAAGTCAAATAAACCATTTCACTCAAAAGTTTCTTTTAGCCATGGTGTTTTATGACAACAATAGTAATACTCACTAGGGTAGAACTTGGTACCTAGAATATTGATGTGACAGACCTGACCATGTTGTTTGGGGAGGAATTGTGGAAGAATTTTGGAACTTTGGTYTAGAAAAGCCATTTAGTATTCAAAGCTTGAGCTGTTCTGTTGGAGTTTGGAAGGTAAGACTTTTAAGGGAAGTGCAGAGGGAAGAGGCTTGTGAAGCTCCGGAGGAAAGTTCGAGAGTCACTCAGAGACTCTATGGAGCCACTGCATATTTTAAGTTAGGAATCTATAGTTCTGGGCTGAAGAGATGGCTCAGAGGTTAAGGGYGCTGACTGTTCTTCCAGAGGTCCTGCATTCAATTGCCAGAAACCACATGATGGCTCATAACAATCTGTAATGGGATCTGATGCCCTCTTCTGGTGTGTGTCTGAAGGCAGCTACAGTGTACTCATATAAATAAAAATAAAGAATTTATTTAAAAAAAAGGTTCTGGTTAGCTAGGGCTGAAAAATCAGCTGTGATTAACAAGAAACCAGAAACACTGAAATGAAACATCTATTTTACTGGGACAATTGATGTTGTTCAACTGGAGCTAAGAGGTTGTCTGTGATTAAGAATAGATTAGCAGGGCTGAAGAGAGTTGTTACAAACACTGGGTGCTCTTCCAGAGGTCGAGTCCAACTCCCAGCCACATATGGTGGTGTCACACAATCATTCATAATGGGTTCTGATTCCCTCTTCTAGTGTGTATGAAAATAGAGTACTTTTATATACATTAACTAAATAAGTAATTTTTTAAAAAAAGAATTAGATTATCATCATTGAGATGAAATTTTCTGGAAAGTGTTTCCTTAGATCCAATGCAGACAGAATGAGAGATATCTAGATATCCAGATAGATAGATAGATAGATAGATAGATAGATAGATAGATAGATAGATAGATAATATATAATTGATGTGTTGACATGTAAACAGATGGATTAACACATAGTTGAGTAGATGAATGAATAGGGAGTAGATCAATTAATACATCGATGTTAAATAGATGGCGTATATATCTACAGCTGTATGTGTGTGTGCATATGCATGTGTAGGTGGATAGGTAAGTATGTAGATGGGAAGATGCATGGGAAAGTAGATAGACGTATGTCTATTATAACGGACTGGTTTACATGATTGTGAGATCTGTCTTAGAAACTCTGAAATCCATGGGTCAGGCATGAAAGAAATGCCACATGCTGAATTCAGCYCTAGAAGCTAGAGCACACTGCCTTCAGCCTCYACAAGGCTGAGCTATATATTTCAACAGGCTTACTTGATAAAATCAGACACAACCAAGAAACTCCCTTGTACCTCTCCCCGTGTCAATTAGATTCTGATCATATTGCCTCAGTCCCATCACTGAAGGACCTGGGTCAGTGCTTAATGAGACAAGCGAACACTGAGTTTAATCAAACCGATACTTGAGGAGTCCACCACTCGTGGAAACAAAAGATACTGAATCGATTTAAAGTCTCACTTTTAGTGCTGTTTAAGAGATGTCTGACAGTCTTGTCTGCTGTCTCTTCATCTGACAGACTTGGCAGAGAYGGACAGGCCAGCTTCCTTATTCATCATTATTCCTTAGCTTGTTGGGTTTGTATGGGGTGCATTGTGGGACATATACAAATTTTATATATCCTTATTGCCTTTGTTATTGACTTTTATGGTTCTGTAAGCTCTTAGCCACTATTTGCATTAATATTAATATTTAATCCAGTTGTGCCTAATATTATCCTCGGAATGCTTTTATATAATAATAGCTTTGCATTTGCACAATACCTCTCTTTCCCAGAGCTGTGAGTGCTTTGTCGACAGTGAGTCAGATTTCTCTCCCAGCTAAGCTGTTCGCCCTGCACCCCTAGAGAAATATTAACACTTTAGAGCAGGACTCCATCTGTGCTTGTAGCAGAAACAAAGTAATCAGTGTCCTTGAAGCAGAAAATACACCTTGAGACAGTCCCAGGGGGTTATTTTGTATCTTAAGCACTTCTTGGAGTCTTACATGGAATAAGTTATGGACACTGGAAAGTTCAGTGCTGCTGTTCACTAAATAAACTGTGGCTGGAACTTTCTAGTGCACAGATGTGTGGTGTTTTCAAAGTGGCTTTTGGAAAGCCTTGACTGAGGTTTGGTTAAGATAGCTGTCTTCCTATTACACACACAGGAGACTATTTCATACCCTGCAAGAGGAATGCTTTCTGTTGTAAAGATGACCATAACCTAAATACTTTCTCTTTGGCTGGAAACACCAGAACCAATGTGTAGCATCTTAGACACAGAGAATACCACCACATGCCCCAAGGCAAATAGCATCACTGCATTTGCACAGACGGTCTGATAATACAGTTGCCAACACAATACCGCATYATGAAGGCTCTTGTTGGTACTATCCCAAACACCCTGGCCACTTACACAATCTATYCATTTGTGAGTCTCCGTTTCCTCCTCTATATGGCCAGAGACCTGATCTGTCATTTCTCAAAGCTTTTGTATCTAAAAGCTTTACAAAGAAGAGATTAAATGTGTTGAGAACAGCCAAAAACTCTCTAGAACAAAGGTAAGGGTGTAACTTTTCCCATTCCATAATTCTGCGATAGGGAGCCAAGACATAGAACATAACTCCATATAGACTTGCAAAGTCAGGACTTGTTCAAGAAGATATTTGGTTCTAAATGTTTTAATATTACTTACAGATTTAACATGACAGGTCTGTGGGTTGGAGTGGTGGCTTGGTGCATGATCCCACAGAAGCCATGTTTTTGTTTTTTAAGTCAGGTGAGGGCTGGGAAGATGCTCCATAGATAAAGCACTTAGCAGGCAAGCTTGAGGATGAGAGCACAGCTCCTCACGRACCGTGTAAGGCWAGCTGGGGTAACACACATCTGTAATCTCAGACCTACAGCAAGATGGAAGGTTGAGACAGGGGAGTTTCTAGAAGCTTGAGGGGTAGCCTGGTTTGTGTGGCTGCAAAAACAGAGATCCTGTCTCAAACATAGTTGAAAGCAAAGCTGACATTGAAGGCTGAACTCTGACCCCACATTTGAGTAAACACATGCATTTTCTCTCTCTCTTCCCCTCATCTCCTCTTTCCCCTCCCCTTCCCCCCTGTCCCTCTCCCTCTCCCTTTCAGTGCTGACAGGTGAACCCTGGGACTCACTGGCTGGATTACTCATTACTTGGAAAGTTCAGGACTAGTGAGAGACTCTGTCTCAAAAGCAAGGTAGACAGTACCTGTGGAAGGATAGTGCTTGCACCTGCCCATAAGGTTTCAAGTCTAGGTCAGTAAAATGATTACAACCCTAGGGTTAGCTTTTCTAGGTCCGTAAGTCAATTACAATCTCAGGATGTCTCTTGGTTTTTGATGTGCTGGTTCCTCTTAAATTTGGCTTTTTTTTWAAAGATATGTACAGATTATTATTGAACTTAACACAAATCCTTCACAAGATGAATTTGATTGAGGTCACAATATATTTAACTCCAACCTCTATGGGGTATCTCCATCTTCTGTTGACTAAACCATTTACTCCCCTGTGTTCTATGATTAACATGCTTTCTGCGCATTCAGAGACCTGGGCTGGGGTCTGAGAGGAGGGGAAACATCCAGGGTGACTCTTTTCTCAAAGCTGTGAGGTGTGGACTGAAGTCACTGTAGTAGTCCCTTGGTCATACTGCACTGTACATCCACACTCTATGGGGTGAACTGCATTGGGATATAAGTCTGCAACTCCCTCATCCAGGGCTCTGACCAGGCCTGCTGACTCTACCTAGACCAGTTTTCCCTGAGTTTACAAACAACTGCTTTTGTTGCTGAGTTTGAATTTCAAGTCTCTTCATTCCCAGCTGTTTTGAATCTATGCAATTAGATTTTGTCCCGCTATCCCGGCAGCCCACAGTTTGGCCGTGGATGAACCACTGCTTTTTCTATTCTACTCTGTCAGCTGCATGRAGTTCATGTTCAAATATTCAAGCCCCTTTGCGTCTTGCTTCTCCCTCTTATAAAAAGGACAAATGAATTGATTTTCATCTTTGCGATCCCTTACCTACTTACTAAACCGCGCACCTCGCTAGTTGCTACACAGCTACACAGCAGGTTTTGCCATATGAGTTAAGTACTAGCTCTGGTATTAAAAACCTGCAGTATTAGAGCTATCAAATACACTTTCTGTAACATAGATAGAAACACCTGATCCTAGGAACCCCACCTCTWCCCCAGTGAATAGAAAGTTGAATTCAAAATCACTGCTCAGTAGAACATGACCTTTGAACTGTAAATTTGGCGAGTGGACCTGCCCTCTGGGCCAGCACCTGAGACTGTCAGAGTTCAGTTTCCACAGCCTGTTCTTGTTCCTTGTAAGACAACTAGGATCGTGCTGCAGTCATTGCCCCTGGACAATCCCAGTCAAGCTGGAGAATTGTTTATTTATATTATTATATTGTTTATTTATATTATTATATTACCAACTCACTTCTTCCAAAGCCTCCACAGGTGGAACGCCGGACCTCACCTCCCTGGAGMTGAGCTTTTCCCAAGTGGCTCGGGTAAATCAGGCTTCAGAACTCCTAGAAACTTGCTTGCTTCCCTTCACCCCTCCCCTCCCTCAAACATACACAAAATAAGAAGACACCAGTTCTTATTAATGTAGGGGCATACACAGGAACACAGCGATAAAGAGTTAGGTAGGAATTGGTAAGCCAACAAATTATCCTGCAGCATTTTTTSAGTTAGTAATTACTATTTTCAAAGTGCTTTTAATCTAAATAGTAAATCACATATTTTATAAAGTGATTTTATTTACGCTAATTATATTTAGCCTCCCTAAATACCTGGTCAAATGAGAAATTATAGCCTCTATTTTGTAGGTGAAAATATCGAAACTCAGTGAATTATATGCTTACCTTTGGACTCCTAGGTGCCTGTGTGTTCATGTATGTGCCATGTGTATGTCCTGGTGGTATGGTCTGTGCATGTATGTATGGTGCTTGTGTGAGTGTCTCTGCGTGTGTACCTGCATATGCCGGGTGATRTCTATATGTTAAAATGAATAGGGTACTATCGAGACAGTGTCCATGCTTGGGTCTCACGTATATGAGTCAAATCAAAGTCTCTAGAGGTGTTACAACTTTATTTTATTTTTACAGTTTTCTAGCTAATTCTAATATGCAAACAGGAATGAGTTATAGGACCCAAACACTATTTTTTTCCTCTAATTTTTAGTGTGTGTTTGTGGATGTCACGGTGGCCATGTGACTAGGATGGTCAAGGAGTATGCTCATTTGACTTGTTCTAGGAGGCAGAGGGTAGATGCTCTGGAGGCTCAGGCATGAAGGAGRGGACCCCAGGATACAGCTGCAGCTGGAACCGATCAAGGGGGTCCTGAGAGTCCTGGATCTGGAGGCCAATTTGGAGAGGTGCATATTGCTTCTCATGGTAGGGTGCCAGTTACTGTAGGTAACAGGTTTTTTTTTTTCTCTCTACAGCCAGTGAAATGAGCTAATTCAAGCCAGATTAGATCATATTAAATGCAAGCTTATTGGGAAGCTGCTGTCASGCAAGGTCACTGGTCGCAAGAATGGAGACTAGCTAGGGAAGTGACCATGAGGAGATAATAGTGGGGTTGGGGGGAGAAAGAGAGAAAGGGCGAGTGCTCGGAGAGAGAAGAAAGAGAAAAAGAGAAGTAAAACTGTCTGGATTATATAGGGGAAAATCTCTGGGGGAAGGGCGGCCCAGCCACTGGGCTGGAAAGTTCTGGATTGAGGCCATGGCATGCCAGATAGGGACTGAGGGGTGCTGGGAGAACCTGGAATTCTGCTTTGATATGTAAAATATGTCTAAATCAAACAGTGGGGAACTTAGAATCTTTTTTCCCTTTCTTTCCCTCCCCCTTTTCTTTTCTTTCTTTCTTTTCCTTTTCTTTTTCTTTTTTTCTTTAAGTTGGATAAGGAATGTAGAATCTTGAAGCACAAACTCTGCTCACCCAGTTCTGTTAGGCTAAGACTGACCAAGCGTATCAGGGAAAGGGTCTATGAAAGGGGCAGACCCTAGACGGGGCTGGAGCGTGGACTTCGCATGGAGGTGGGTAATATTCTGAAGGCTTCTCTGCCTGCTATTCTTTYGCATGCATTTACACGGAAGAGGCAGACAGAGGGTGGGAGAGACGATTCTATGCTGAGCTCTTGCTGTTCTGTAGCCGTACAGATTCTATGGAGAAGAGCTATCCACCTGGCTGAGTGACAGCCATGCTGTGGGGTCAGCCTTCTTATTTACCACTCCAGGCTTACTGGGGTGATACTGACTTGTGTAAGTGGAGAAACACACTAAGRAATGCAGCGGAATGCATTTTTAACTGTACTTGTCTTACTGCATAGAGAACCGGAAACTTATTTACCCCAGAGCTAAGCCGGATGGTTAGAGGGCAAAAGCATTTAAAATCAAACCTGTGCTTTGAGCTCTTTTGTTGTTTGGTTCTAGGAAAATGAGTGTCACTTTCACTGACTGGGTGGGTTAAGACCTGATAAGATGGTCAATAAGAAAAGCCATTGTTTGTCTATGAAAGATCTGATCCGGCAGCAGGGTGAAACCTGAGGGGGAAGTCTCTGAAAGAGAAAGGAAAAAAAAGGACAGTCGGTTGGGGGGTGGGCAGGCCCTGGGCGGACAGTCTTGGAGAGCCCGATGAAAGACCCTTGTTTTCTTGTGACGGTAATTGCTTCCTGTCCCCCAGGCCCCTTGCAGAGAATAGAAACCAAGAAAACAGCGGGAAGAGAAAAACCTGTAAGAATAGGAAGACACACCTAGACACCAACCTCTTAAATAATGCAAGAGGCCTGGAGCCAAGGAACCAGAGTGGGGTGGCAAGGAGAATAATCTTTGGCGGGTGTGAGCTCCTGGGGTGGCCCAAGGTGAAGAGAGGTGTCCTGTCTCCGACCTGAGGCTTATGCACAGGGGCTAAAACCTGCGCTCACCATAGGTTGAAAAACACTTTCTAAGGAGGGGTCATGTGACAGGTGGTGGTATCTTTTAGCTCTGCAATAGAGGTACAGAGTGCTGCAAAAATTTTCTTTTACTTAAGCATTTAGCAAGTATTTTAGCTTCTCGGTGCACTCGCTCACTGTGTTCTTTTACCTGCGTCTAACTCAGTATTCATGAGCTCAGACATGAGCTACTTTGTTTTTGAGCCGGCGTTAAAATGTTGATGGTTCCGACCTCTTGTGTGTAGCTTCCACATTTGATTTCCTCCAGGGAGAGCCTGCTGTGTGACAAGCAGAGGCTGACTCCTATTCCGTGTATCACACATGTGCTTCTCAGAGCTAGCAAGCTGTTCAAGGGGGATTCCTTGATCCTCCGGAGCGATAATTTAGCCCCCCTTGTGCCTGGTACCCGCTGAGAACCGACATTTAAGTGACAGAGCGCTGGAATCAGGAAGCAAGGTCAGCTCACCACATTTCTTCAGAATGCCATGTGCACTGTGGTCTGGCCTGCAACAGAAGACAGAAGCTAGGGGAGGAGGCACGAGCTGTCTCCTCATCAGAGTAAATCTAGGTAGAGCCAATAGTTTCCTGGGGTTGGGGCGCTGGGGCAGGGGCTCTGTCTCTCAAGAGCACACGTGTGTACATAAGGTATGTTTAGAGACACACACATTGAGGTTTTACACTGTATCRCTGAGACATCCTGGATACGAAGCTGGCTTCAGAAAGAAACCCACATTCATGATGTAGACGTGATTGGCTCCCCTCTCATGTGATTGCTTGATGGAAGAAGCCAGGTCGCRCTGGTAAAGTGGAACAGAACAGGGCTGAGGCTTGTCCGCTCTGTTCATCAGTACASGAAGCACTYTTGTCATCATCTTACCCGGTGACAGCAACATCTCCAGGAGTGTCTCTCTAGCATCTGTGGTTTAATAACAGATCCTCAAATATGGGATGCTAGGGTGCTKCCTGCAAAACCCAYGCTGACTCCTCTGCCTATAGATGGCGCTGCCCTCTCCAGCTTAAAGTGCCTGCCCCACGAGGAGCAGGACCTCCCATCTCACCATGTCTCTGAACTCCCCCTTCACCTCGATTYGAGACAACTCTGGAGAATTCTGACACATGCTCTCTCATAACCCACCAACCTGCACCTTCTGTCCACACACCTCTTCAGCTCAAAATCTTGCAAACATTTTATATATTTGCCATCTGTGGAGAAATTTCCTGGCCACACCCCTTCCAAGGCAAAAGAGCATATTCCTAGTCTAGTGTTTGGAAAGTGTGTGATAACTAGATGATAGGAGGTCTCTCTCCCTTCAACATGAATGCTTCTGAGGGGCCTACGCTTGCTATGGGGCTCCAGCTAGCTTAGGATGCTCCTTTCCTCTGCCTGGCTTCCATGTGTGTTGGTGAGGTCTTGTTTCCCTTAAGTGAAAGCCATGACATTTGCTCCCATTTGGTGTCCAGACAGCTGATAATTAGAAACCTCCTTTCCAGTCCTTTGCCTCTATTACAGAGGAACTCGGAATTGATGTGCTATGCATCATAATTCCAGCCCCATGCTGCCCCGTGTCCTTGTGCTGTCTGCACCGCCCAGTGTGGATCTCTAGAGCGACATGACACTGCCATTCCATCTTCCCTGCCCTATGACACGGGTGACCATTAGCAGTAATTGCTCTCCGTCTTGTGATTTGCTCTACACTGCTGCTCCGAGGTTCCAAGTCTCCAGTGTAATCTGGTGTCCTYTGAGGGTAGATTCTGGAAACACACTGTCTRGAATATGCATCTGCTCATCAGGATTAYCTGTGTCCTYGTCTGTGACGACCCTGCTAGGAACRCTTRGGAATAGTTGCAGRTCTTTGGAAACACAGATGCAGCTTCTGGGTGTTCCTCTGCTTGGGTAAAAATCAGTCAGTTTTCCCAAGCAGAATGCTGGAAACACGGTTCTGCTTGGAAACATCTTCTCCACAGAGGAGTCTGAGGGAYGCTAATTTGCAAAGCTTCTTGTGTCTTCTGTGTTTCCCTGTTTGGACTTCCTAAGGTATAAATCACCCTTGACTGTGAGTTTCCTCACCAGATGTACTGAAAAAAAAAAATCATTTCCATGAGTATTGTCATTGTCTTATGTGTAAATCCTGATACCACTCGGTAAGACTTCCCATGAAAGAAAAAACACTACATTTTGGAACCATCATGTCCACACAGTACCACGGCCACACAACATCATAGCTATATACCACTGTGGCCACACTCCACACAGCCACACAGAATAATGGCCACCTAGCACGCACTACAATGACTATATACCGTCAGGGTCCAACACCACCATGGTGATGCAATAAGATGGTCACGGGTGATCTGTCACATCTTACATTTCTAGCAACTGGGTAAAGGTACCTTGTTCTTGCCTTTGGCACTGTCTTAGTCAGGGTTTCTATTCCTGCACAAACATCATGACCAAGAAGCAAGATGGGGAGGAAAGGGATAATTCAGTTTACACTTCCACCTTGCTGTTCATCACCAAAGGAAGTCAGGACTAGAACTCAAGCAGGTCAGGAAG
>BDUI01045401.1:8989-19508 GCA_002335545.1 Apodemus speciosus | reverse complement strand
AAGGCAGTCTGAGAACAACCCATAAACAGCTGACCCCAAGGCTTTTCTTTATCTTTATCTAACATGTTTAGCTTCTTTAATTGGAACAGGCTGTATCCTACTGCCGGAAAGTGCATGGAAAATTCCACACCTAACTTGTTAATTTCTAGAATGTAATTACAATGTCTGACATGATGCAGTTAGTCTGTAACCATATTTTGTAGGCTTTTTCATAAAATCTTATTAGATTTAATGGTCTTTAAAGAGAAAACTAAGAAGTGAGGGAAATACGCATGTATTATAAAAATATGGCAGGTCTCTTATTGCATTAGAGAAATAAAAGCATTACGGATGCTTCCTCAGCAAGTGTTTGTTAAGGGACCATGTGTTCTACCAACTAGGCTTTCCATTCTCAGGTTAATTTTTTCAAGAACTACCCACTGGCAACTGTTTGTAATTTTATCTAACACACTGTTCAAACATTGCCCGGGTCTCCTGCTCTCTGATGAAATTATAATGATAATAATTATGTAATACTACTACTACTAMTAATAATAATAACAACAATAAAAACAAGCATAAAATTATTTCAGACTTATGGTGAAAAAGTGAAGTCTTAAGAACCACATGTGTCTTTTAGAGACATGACTGTCACTCACTTACCTCATCTATTGACAGGACAGCACCTTGACAGATCATCCATAGRGTGGTTTAAGACTCATTCATGGAAATGTACTTTGAAACCCACCATATGCTTAATTCATGTTATATACTCTGTTATCTCAAGACATAAACATATACATTACATTTATATGAAGTTTTTCTAGAAGGTATTTTAATCATATATAAAGTACATCATTAAAATGAAGTCATTTAGTATATATGTATGTGCTAGTATATATGAAAATGCTCCTAAAAGCTCCTGTATTTTAATCCCTTGTGACCCAATTTATTTAGAACCAGGAAGTGGAGAGCCTCTTGTAGAAGGAGGTCACTAGAAGTAGCCCTTGCGTTCACAACCCAGTATATTTCTTATGTAGTTTCTTGCTCTCCCATCTATGAAGACAGATGCAAGCTTATAATGTGCTTTGACCATGATTATCTGTCCTTTCTTTTTTAATTAGGTATGTTCTTTATTTACATTCCAAATGTTGTCCCCTTTCCTGGTCCCCCCTCCCCTAAAAATACCATAGGCCATCTCCCCTTCCCCAGTCAACCCTCCCCACTACCCTGTCCTGGTATTCCTCTAYAATACAGCATCAAGTCTTTCCAGGACCAAGGTCCTCTCCTCCCTTTGGTGTCTAAGAAGACCATCCACTGCTGACGATGTGTCTGGAACCATGGGTAACTCCATGTGTACTCTTTGGTTGATGGGTTTGTTCCTGGGAGCTCTGGGAGTACTGAGTGACTCATATTGTTGTTCCTCCTGTGGCGCTGCAAACCCCTTGGGCACTTTCTCTAGCTTAGCTGTCCTTTCAAATAATAAGCCAGAATAAGCTGTTCCTCACTTAAATACTTGGTCACAGCAATAAGAAAAATAACTGCATATTTTGTTTATCTAATTTAATGAAGAAATATTTTGAAKAATATTTCTTATTGGCCTTCAGGGATTCTCTCCTGCCCCCCAATACCTAATCATGTCCCCTTTTCTCCTCCCATTCCCCTACCCCATCCAGGTAGGTCCCTCCCTCTGCCACCTGTGATTGTTTTCTTCTCCCTCCCTAGTAGGATTGGAGCATCCTCACTTGAGTCCTTCGGCTTRTTAACYTTCTTGAGTTCTGTGTATTGTTTCCTAGGTATTCTGTACTTTTTTGGCTAATATTCACTTATTAGTAAGTACATACCATGCATGTCATTTGGGGTTAGAAATTTTTAACATTCTTAAATTTCTTCAGTTTGAATTTTTCAGAATACAGAGTGGACTGGCAAAAAGACATGTGGTGAATCATAATTCTATTTAAAAGAAAATGGAGAATTCTTATATATTATTAAAATAATCTTAAGAAATTCCCCGATGTATCTAGAAAAGAAGATAATATAGTTTTGCAATCTTCTTTTCTTTAATATGAATAAAATAATGTTTCAGATTCAAGGAAGTCATGATATGAACATAGAAAATGTGTATAGATTGAGCCTTCTGAATACACTTTATTCACAGGTTAATCAGTTTCAAACTCAATTTACATAGTGGAAAGCAAATTATGACTATAATAAATGGTACAGTAATTTGTCTGCAATAAATATTACAGTACAATTGTTTATGCAATTATTTATACTTTTACTTAGAGTATATATCCTTTGTAATAGTAATGGAAATAATTATAATTGATGCAAGTTTCATATAAATTATTGGCAAAAGTATTTCAAGTTTATCTGCTGCCTGTTCAGTACATGCACTCATTTCATTTTCTAGGATTAGAGGGCAACATGAAGGCAGCTGCAAATAGGTATAACCCTGAGGTTTAAGAACTCAGCCATATTTAAGATATTGAAAAATAAACCAATAAAACAAACTAACAAACCAAAACATCGGCTGCACACTGATGAGACTGGACATGTGAGCAAGGACAACTCTGTGTTGTCAAGAGTTATTCTAATAGTCTGACTCTTCCTCTGAGGACTTTCTGGTCAACAGAAAAGACTTTTGATATCATTCTGAATGTCGACTCCGATTGCTAATTCTGTGGATAAGACAAGAAGTGGGAAATGAGCTGTGTACTAAGATTAACATATATCTTATGCTTCAGCAAAAAAAAAAATAGTAAAGGTTTATTTTTATTTTAATTTTCTAAAGAACAACAGGAAAAACATCTGGATATTTGAGGATTATGGGTTCTTGAGTTAAGGTTGTACCGTAAGTTAAGGCAAAAGTAGATTTTTAAGTTAAATTCATTATCATTTTCATAAATGTACAAGATGCATTCTGATTATTCTTCCCTCCCACCGGTCAACTGCAACTCCCACTGCCTTGCTAGTCCGTTTTGCAAATGTTAGTCTTTCTATTTGGTTTGTGGGGCAAGAGTGCCTGTGTGATGTTGGATTTGGAACTCCCCACTGGAATTTTCTGATCTCACCAGTGAATATATACTTGAAGACAGTGTTTTCCAGTCCCAGTATCTTTTAGTAACCACTAGTTTAGTAGGAAGGCGGAGGACCACATAAAGCAACCACAACCCTTATTCACAACTGTGGGTGACAAGGTCAGTTTTATGTAGACCCTGATGCAGAAAATCACAGCTCTGTGGTTTTAAGATTATGCTAAGTTCACATAATTTCATTTCTCTGACTCAAGAAAAGAAATATATTGGAGCAAATCCTGAATATTCCCTGAGTTTTGCAAAGGCAATATGGTCTGGACTCTGGGGACTATGCAGAACAGTCTAAGTTTGTAATGATCTGAGATAAAATTTAAAAGAAGTGAGTTGTTGGCAGGCCACAATTAATAACCTACTCTTCAAGTGTTTAAAACAGTTGGACCAGACTTAGTCATGCCCAGCATCCCCTGCCCCTCCRCTGTGGGTTTTAGATACTACATCCAGATGTCATTCTTAAACACGTAATCAAACACATATTCCCCAAACTAAAGTACTTAGGCCATATGGTTGATGGTTTACATACAACTACTTATTTATTGATGTAAAGTTTTTATGCATGCATACTGTGATAGCTGTTATAGCAATTGACTAAAGAGGATAGACAGATGGTAAAAACAAAATGAAGCACAGAGGTTAAAATATTCATGACCATGATTTCTAGTGAAACTGAACCCAAATCCACAGAACATCTCATGCCCAGTACTCTAAAGTCAGAAGGTTACCATCATTGTTACAAAAACTATATTTACTAGGTTATTTTCTTGTATTCATATCCCTGCCATGCCAAGCTCCTACATTCCCTATATATTTCATTCCCTCTACTATCTCTGCCTTTATTCATAGAATAAGAGTCCTTGTTGACACCACCAACTTCAGTAGTGATGCTAACCCTACATTTTTGTTAACTCAAATTTGACCATCCTCTAAGAAAAAAAAAAGAACATAGCTATTCTGAGCTAKATTATCTTTATTTCCTCTTTGTAAGCAAAGTGCTTGTAGTCTAGGTATGTCAGAGAGTGAACAATTTCTTTTTCATAGTTATCTTTTGTTTATGTGTTTTCTATTTCTAAACTTACTCATTCTTTCATGTWCTATGCCTTCCAGAACTTTTGATATGCCTAGTTTTTTGTCTTGAAAAGATAWGATGCTTTATATGCATCTATTAACTGGGTGTTCAGTATTTGTTGACTTAATGGAAAATATAGTTAGTAATAATCATTTCTAGCAAAAAACCCTCATCTTTAAAGAGACAAAGTGATTTCTTCCTAAAGCAGTATGATATTAGTTTCCAGGGGGCGGAAGTTTCATACTGTATTATTTTTTCTGTTTAAAAATTAATGATAATGTAACATAGCAAATGCCTTTTAAAATTTATTGGCATTTATTGGTATTCACAATGGGCTGTGATATATAGCTTTTGACTTAGAACACAGTGCTACAATAGTTTAGAGGGGAAATATGAAGGCTATATGGGTAGTCAAAATATGAAGAACTTAAAATGCATATTGTGATTTTCACCTGAATTAAACATAAAAACATATTAACAAAGGCCATGTCAAAAACTGGCTTCCAGTTATCTCAAATACAAAGAAGTTTCTAGTGCTTTGAGTCAGAGTCAGTGCTCCTGAATGTAAGTCTCCAAGTATATTTTCATGGTCCATAAAGTCTATTCAGTATACAAAGTAAATATAAAATACAAGACAAGATGTCAAGTATCTACATTCTTCTTTCTCAGACAGCCCTCACTTCTCTTCTGCTGTTTTATCCCAGGAACTCATGGTTACTTGATAATGTGGTATTCTTTTCTCAGTGCCTAATGCTACAAACTTATGTTCACCACACTTTCTGCTAGTTTTCAGACTAACAGCTTTTACWTCAGGGCCATCTCATCAGATAGCAACATGAAAGGATTATGTGTGATAAGCTTCCCAGGAAATTTGTGTTTATCCTCTGCAAGGTCTACACAATGATTTACTATGGCTTTGAATGATGGAAATGGAATAACATGTTAGAGAGGTTTCAATTCTTCCTTGTAAGCCACTACCTATTATTTATTGGAGTGCAAATATGCATCATTATAAATTAAGTACAAAAACATCTCAATCATCATTTTCCTTGAATAGTGAAAGGCAAACATAAGAATTATCTCTGCATTTATCATTACTTACAGCATTTTTAAAGGACCCTTATTTTGATAGYATAACAACATAATTTTTAGCCAAAAGTATCTGAATCATTGACCCAAATAACAGAAGATATGTTTGCATTAATACAATGCAGACTAACTGCAATGAAAATCTCTAAAAGTTGAAATTAAATTTGAAAAATTAAAATTCTCTCTTAACCAATGGCTCTTTTAAATGCAACATCTTACCATGTTCTCTGGTTGTGAGAACTGTAATGACTATTCRTTTCTAGAGCACAACACAGTTCTTTATAACATTTCTGAAAGTCATTGCTGATGATAATATTTTAATACATTTTTGAAATGTTGGCAATATTAATTTTGATGCATGCTGATGGATATATAACACTATTCAATTGTTCTTCCTTAGCTATATTATTTATCCACTTGCCTAATTATTCAAAAAAACGTAAATGAAGAATACTGAGAATAAGGGGTTCATGCAGAAACATCACATGAAAGCTATGACAATGAGATGGCTTGGAGTGATGCAAATACTACCRATGTTGAACTTTAAAAATTTTATTTTAAGCTTTACAATATTTAAAGAAGGTCTATACCTTTCTAGCAGGTGTGTAGAAATTTTTCACAGTGAAGTCCAGTATGTTGAGAATCCTACAAAACATACTCTGGGTGTGTCTGTTGCTATTCTGGCAATATATTTATATACATGCTTTCACCTTTACAGATGTTCCAGAGATAGAACTTATTGTAAAATGTGCATTGTGGAATAGCAAGTTCCTAAAAGATCAATGGCTGCTATTCCAGAGGACCTGAACTTGTTTCTCAGCACCTACACTGTTTTAATAAGAGTATTTTTTATTTTTTATTAGATATATTCTTTATTTACATTTCAAATKTTGTCCCTTTTCCTGCTTCCCCCCTGAAAATCCTATAAGCCATCATCCCTCTCCCTATCATCCTGAGTGAGGTAACACAATCACAAAAGAACACACATAGTATGCACTCACTGATAAGTGGATATTAGCCCAGAAGCTTGGAATACCCAAGACACAATTCACATATCAATTGATGCCCAAGAAGATGGAAGAACAAAGTATAGATACTCTGGTTCTTCTTAGAAGGGGGGACAAAATATCCACAGAAGGAGATACAAAGACAAAGTTCGGAGCAGAGACTGAGGGAAAGACCATCCAGAGACTACCCCACCTAGGAATACATCCCATATACAGTTACAAAACCCCGATACTATTATTGATGCCCACAAGTGCTTGCTGACCAGAGCTGGATATAGCTGTCACCTGGGAGGCTCTGCTAGTGCATGACAAATACAAAGGGGGACACTCTCAGCCTGCCATTGAACTGAGCACAGGGTCCCCAATGGAGGAGTTAGAGAAAGGACCCAAGGAGCTGAAGGGATTTGCAGTGCCATAGGAGGAATGACAATATAAGACATCCAGTACTCCCAGAGCTCCCAGGGACAAAATCATCAACCAAAGAATACACATTGAGTTACCCATGGCTCCAGATGTATAGGGAGAAGAGGATGGCCTTGTTCAACGTCAAAGGGAAGATAGGTCCTTGGTCCTGGAAAAGTTTAATAAGAGTTCTATAGAGGAACAGTTTCCATAACTCTGCATGTCTTACCAAGTCTTAAATACATGCCAGAATCCTGAAGAAGTGGGCTCTAATGCCAGTGAAGGAATGGYCTTGCCTCTGAGAGCAAGAGCAAACAAGAGTCACAACTTCCTTTTCCTATGTCCTTTATATAAGCTGCCCAGTTTAAAGGTAGACCTTCCTACCTCAAAAGACCAGAATTTATTTTCTTTGATTTTATTTATCTATTTAATTCTTTCTCTCCTTCTCTCTTTCTCTTTCTCTCTTTCTTTCTTTCTTTCTTTCTTTCTTTCTTTCTTTCTTTCTTTCTTTCTTTCTTTCTTTCTTATTCTTAAATAATCATTCCACTTGTTTACAGCTCAACTGATATTACACTTCCACATTATACCTCCACAACCCTCCCATACCACATCCTCCCTCTCCCCCCTACCCTTTGCCTCTCTAAGAGTGCTCCTGCACCCACCCATTCTCTCTTGCCCCACCCCTCCAGCATCCTCCTACAGTGGGGCATCAAGTCTCCACAGGACCAAGGGCCTCCCTTCCTGTTGATGTCAGACAGGGCCATCCCCTGCTACATATGTATCTAGAGCCATGGATCTCTACCTGTATACTCACTGGTTGTAGGATCTAGTCTCTGGGARCACTGGGTAATCTGGCCAGCTGATGTTCTTCTTATGGGATTGCAATACTCCTCTGCTCCTCCAGCCCTTCTACCAGCCCCCCAACCAGGGTCCCTGAGCTCAGTCTGATGGTTGSATCTAAGCATCCACATCTGCACTGGTCAGTTGCTGACCAAACCTCCCAAGGAACAGCCATACCACATTCTTGTCATAAAGTGCCTAATTCTCAACAGCAACAATATTGGGTTGGTGTCTGCAGACAGGATAGATCCCCAGGTGGATCAGTCCCTGGATGGCCCTTCCTTCAGTCTCTGCTCCAACTTTTGTCCCTGTTCTTCCTTTGGATGGGGGTATTTCTGGGTAAAAATCTTTGAGGTGGGTGGTTGGTCACATCCCTTGATGGAGGTCCATGCCTGTCTAGTAGAGGTAGTCTATACAGGTTCTCTGTCCCCTTCTCTTCACATTTCATCTAAAGTCCTCTCTGTTGGGTCCTGGGAGCCTCTCCTTTCCCTGGCATCTGGGANCTTGCCTCTGAGAGCAAGAGCAAACAAGAGTCACAACTTCCTTTTCCTATGTCCTTTATATAAGCTGCCCAGTTTAAAGGTAGACCTTCCTACCTCAAAAGACCAGAATTTATTTTCTTTGATTTTATTTATCTATTTAATTCTTTCTCTCCTTCTCTCTTTCTCTTTCTCTCTTTCTTTCTTTCTTTCTTTCTTTCTTTCTTTCTTTCTTTCTTTCTTTCTTTCTTTCTTTCTTATTCTTAAATAATCATTCCACTTGTTTACAGCTCAACTGATATTACACTTCCACATTATACCTCCACAACCCTCCCATACCACATCCTCCCTCTCCCCCCTACCCTTTGCCTCTCTAAGAGTGCTCCTGCACCCACCCATTCTCTCTTGCCCCACCCCTCCAGCATCCTCCTACAGTGGGGCATCAAGTCTCCACAGGACCAAGGGCCTCCCTTCCTGTTGATGTCAGACAGGGCCATCCCCTGCTACATATGTATCTAGAGCCATGGATCTCTACCTGTATACTCACTGGTTGTAGGATCTAGTCTCTGGGARCACTGGGTAATCTGGCCAGCTGATGTTCTTCTTATGGGATTGCAATACTCCTCTGCTCCTCCAGCCCTTCTACCAGCCCCCCAACCAGGGTCCCTGAGCTCAGTCTGATGGTTGSATCTAAGCATCCACATCTGCACTGGTCAGTTGCTGACCAAACCTCCCAAGGAACAGCCATACCACATTCTTGTCATAAAGTGCCTAATTCTCAACAGCAACAATATTGGGTTGGTGTCTGCAGACAGGATAGATCCCCAGGTGGATCAGTCCCTGGATGGCCCTTCCTTCAGTCTCTGCTCCAACTTTTGTCCCTGTTCTTCCTTTGGATGGGGGTATTTCTGGGTAAAAATCTTTGAGGTGGGTGGTTGGTCACATCCCTTGATGGAGGTCCATGCCTGTCTAGTAGAGGTAGTCTATACAGGTTCTCTGTCCCCTTCTCTTCACATTTCATCTAAAGTCCTCTCTGTTGGGTCCTGGGAGCCTCTCCTTTCCCTGGCATCTGGGAYACTCTGCTGGCTATCCTTCCTGCATATTTTTATTCAATTTTCTGACCCTTTCTATACCTCTTTGCAGTCCCCTGCAATACCTGATACTRTCCCCTTATTTCCTCTACTACTCTATCCCTCCCAGGTCTCCCCTCTCTCCAACTTTCATGATCATCTGGTTCCATCCTCAGTGCAGGACTGAAGCATACACATCCTGTTCTTCCTTCCTCCAAAGCTCCATATGGTCTTTGGGTTGAATTGTGGGCATTAAGAGCTTTTGGGCTAATATGGACTTGTCAGTGAGTACAGACCATGTGTACTCTTTTGTGTCTGGGTTACTTCAACTCAGGATTATATACATTTGATTGCAAATTTCAAGTCATTGTTTTTAATATCTGAGTAGAACTCTATTGTGTAAATGTAACATATTTTCTGTATATATTCTTCTGTTGAGGGACATCTAGGTTGTTTCCAGCKTCTGGCTATTATATCCAAGGCTGCCAAAAACATAGGGGAGCATATGATAAGTATCTTTATTATATGTTGGAGCATCTTTGTGTGTATACCCAGGAGTGGTATAGTTGGGTCTACAGGTAGAACTATTTCCAATTTTCTTAGGAACAGCCAGATTGATTTCCAAAGTGGTTTTACCAGCTTGTGGTCCCACCAGAAATGGAGGAGTGTTCCTCTTTCTCCATATCCTTAACAGCATCTGCTGTCACCTGTATATTTGATCTTAACCATTCTAACTGGTGCGAGGTGGAATCTCAGCTTGTTTTGATTTCCATTTCTCTGATGACTAAGATGTTGAACATTTCTTTAAGTGCCTGCCAGCCATTCCAGATTCTTCAGTTGAGAATTCTCTGTTTAGATCTGTACCCCAATTTTAATAGTGTCATTTGGTTTTCTTGAAAATATAAAAATTTAAAGTAGGTCTTCCCTTCAAATTACTTAATTAAAAAAATGTTGAGGCTTGCACAAGTATACCAAGTCACTTGGGTTTAGTTAATTTCAGAYGTAGTCTAGTTAAGAATCAAGAATTGAAAAGATATGGAGAGAGAGGGCAGCCTTGTCTAGTCCCTGATTTTACTGGGATTGCTCCATTTAGTTTGATGTTTGCTACCGTTTTGCTGTATATTGCTTTTACTATGTTTATGTATGGGCTTTGGATTCCTGATCTTTCCAAGACTTTTAGCATGAAAGGATGCTGAATTTTGTCAAATCCTTTTTCAGCATCTAATGAAATGATCATGTGTTTTTTTTCTTTGAGTTTGTTGATGGATTGGAATGCATTGATGGATTTCCATATATTGAACCATACCTGCATCCCTGGGATGAAGCCTACTTGATCATGGTGGATTATTGTTTTGATGTGTTCTTGGATTCGGTTGGTAAGAATTTTATTTAGTATTTTTGCATCGATGTTCATAAGGGATATTGGTCTGAAGTTCTCTTTCTTAGTTGGATCTTTGTGTGGTTTTGGTATCAGCATAATTGTGGCTTCATA
>BDUI01045388.1:12136-22372 GCA_002335545.1 Apodemus speciosus | reverse complement strand
AGCACTGACCACACCGCCCAGCCCCCAGGCCTCCCTCTCAGGTACCTGGCCACCAGGTGCCCTGTCACACCACACAGGAGCTGCCCTCAGAGGTGTCTCTTTTAGGATTATTTTCAGAGGAAACAGCAGGAAGGGAAAGGAGAGGAGGGGAGGGCAGGGGTGGGGAGGGTAGAAATAGAAAAGATAGCCAGCTCTCAGAGGTAGGTGAGGCATGAGAAGGTGGGAAGAATCCCACAGGTGATCCTGACAACCCCCTGTAGTCTGCACCCTGAGACGGCCCTTCTCACATAGGAGGAGAGTTTTGGAGGGGAACTGGAGGGCCCTGTCCCATTAGCACCAGGAGCGCACGTGAGCAGAGCAGTCGCCTCCAGAGAGTGTGGGCTGTGCCCACGGACCAGCCAATGTTTATCTTCTGCCAGTTCTCCAGTCAGTAAACACAGGAACCAGGAAGTTCGGAAATGGCCTTGTCTAAACAGCCTTAAAAGTAAACCAACCTGAGGGACGTGTGGGGGAGGATACAAAGAATTTACAAGGCACAATAAGAGGAAAAAGCGGCAAAGAATGTGAATCGTTGTTTCTCCAAAGGTGTATGAGGAAGTGKCGASASGRCACTTGCTACTCTCACTGGATGGGCGTCTCGCGCACTTTTAATCTCAGAACTCCCTCCAGAGACGGAGGCAAGGGAATCTCAGTGAACTCGGGGCCTGACTGGTCTACACAGTGAGTTCCAGGACTGYCAAAACTACATAAYRCACTGTGGTGCTCTGAATGAGAATGSCCCTCACAGGCTCTATGTTTGAATACTTKGTCCCAAGTTGATGAAACTGGTAGGGAAGAATTAGGAKGTGTGGCCTTGTTAGAGGAGGGGTTTCCCTGGRAGTGGGCTTTGAGGTTTCAAAAGCCCAAGCCATTCCCAGTTAGCTCYCTACCTCACATTGATGGATCTGGATGTAAGCTCTGAGCCACTGCTCCTTACCGACACCTGCCTGCTTGCTGCCGTGCCCCTCACCATAGTAGTCACAGGTTCCAGCGCTCTGAAAACCACCGCTGGTCCTGCAGAGGACCTGAGTTCAAGCCCCAGCACTCAACTGGCAGCACACGACCATTTGTAATTCCAGTTCCAGGGAAAAATCCAATGCCCTTTCCTAGCCTTCAGGGTTCTGCGTGAGCACGTACTTACRCCTACATATGGGCAAAACACAGACAGACATAAAAATAAATGCATCTTTTAAGGAATTTTAAAAGGCATTATAAAAAAAAGGCCAACCTAAAAATCAGAAGGTGGCCTGCATCCCTAGCCACTGGGCAAACACGAAACCGTAGACATGCCAGATGCGGGGACTCCGAACACTCTACTGCTGGTAGAGACAGGAAAGTAATGTGACTGCTGGGAAGCAGCCTGGCACTCCCTCGAGAGACTAAACATGGGTTTATATGGCCCGATGATTCTGCTCCCAGGTTCATCGCCTGAAAGACACCTGTGCCCACACAAGGACACACACGAAGGTTTATAAAAGCAGTATTTTTTTTTTGTTTGGTTGTTTGATTGGTTGGCTTTTGAGACAGGGTCTCTCTACATAGCCGTAGCTGTCCTGGAACTCACTATGTATACCAGTCTGGCCTGGAGCTCATGGAAATCCACCTGCCTCTGCCTCGTGAAAGTTGGGATTGAAAGCATGCACCGATGCTCCCAATAGAAATGTATTGTTCTTAAGAGCCCAAGGGTGAAATCAGGCCAACCCCCCCACTAAAGAGAACATAGGATAGTCACAGCATGGACTATATAAAGACATGAAGCCACCAAGATAGCAGCAAATGCTACTCAGGAGTCAAAGGTAAAGGATTGAAAATTTAAGGCCTGCCTGGAACACCAAGCAAGACCATCTCAAAATTACATATTTTCATGGTTGGGGGGTGTAGCTTCGAGTCCTCACTGCTCATCATGAGCAAGTCCTTCAGTATCCTTTACCCTCATCCTAGAAAAAGTAGTAAGATACTAAGACATATGGTAAAGGAAACAGAATCAGGGCTGAGGAGATGGCTCAGCAGGTAAAGGCACTTGCTGCCAAGCCTGGCAACCTGAGTTCAAGCCTGGGGCACTTCATGGCRAAAGAAGAGAACAAAGTCCTGGAAGCTGCCCTCTGACCGCCACAAGTGCACTGTGGCAAGAGCATACCCACACATATAAACACGGAGACAATAAACAAGCAAACAAACAAATAAATAAATAATGTGGTTTTAAATTTTTTGTGTAGTCAAATTTTTCTAAAAGATTTGTTGCAGAAAAAATATAAGCAAATCACTAAGAATTGCTATTACTAAATTCTGGGTATATTAAACGTCTAGAATTGACAAGGCTATARCATTAGGGCTAAAGGCAAGATTGGCGTGGGGAGAAGACTATGGCTAAGAGGTATAAAATACCTTTATGAGATGGTAAAGATGAACTAAAATTGCCTACGATGACGGCTGTACCACTTTGAGAATATACCAAACGCCACCAAGTTACACACTTTCAATGGGTGCTTTATTCTATATCAACACATTAATTCTACCTCAATAAAGCTATTTTTAAAAAAAGATAAAATAAATCAAATCCTTCTTCCCATACCAGATTGAAAAAAAAAAAAAGATCCGTTTTCAAGTCCTTCTCTCTCCCCCACAGGGATCACAGAAAGAAAGGCTTCAAAGCCGTGCCCTTCGGAAGGCAGGCCAGCCGCACTGCTCTGCAGCCTCCAGCGTCCAAAGGCTCTTCCGCGCTGCAGCTGCTCTCTGGCCGTCGCTCACAAACACATCAAGAAACACATCAAGACTCGCTGAGGCTGGAGGTGGTGTTATCGTGGGTTGAACCTGTGTCGGCACAACTACAAAGCCCCAGGGACGGTTGTGAATGCAGGCAGCGTGCGAGGCCATTCACTCGGAACCGTGGGCACCTGCTCAAACGACAGACAGAGCGAAGGCAGCATGTGCCTTGGTGATAGACAGACGCACGTCRGCACCGCATGTCTTCCTTCTGCCAGCTTTCTGACCCCAGACTTGTCTTCATCTGTGAAAACAAACAAATGGCCAGGGCAAGTGGTTCTCTTGGCAAAGCGTTTGCCATGTAAGCGGGAGGGCCTGAGTTCAATCCCCTGAGCCTGAATAAAAAGAGCAGGTGTGTTGGCACACACTTGTGATGACGGTGCTGGGGGTGGGGGGGGAGAACAGGTGGGTCCCTGCGGTTCAGTTTCCAGTCTAGCTGAATAACAAGATTCGGGTAAAAATCAGAGACCTTTTCTTGGAAAATAATGTTGACGATATTGAGGGACAACACCACACACACACACACACACACACACACACACACACACACACATTTTAAAGATCAATAATGATGCCAACCATGCAAGCTGACACCCCACCTCCACTCTCTGTTCGTTTTGCTTCGTCAACGTGATAATAAAGGCCGCACAGCCACTAAGCAAATGAGGAATTCTCTCTGAGCATCTTCCCTGCAGCCCTAGACACACCCAGGACGATTCATTGTTTTTAAGACTAAGAAATGAAGTTCAGGGAAGCCAGACAACCTCCAYTGTCACATACCAATCAATGGGCCACTGTAYATCATCATTTGAGTGTCACATTATACTATATCTATAGAGTGAAGACAGCATCTCATAGTGCAGGAAAGAAGGTGAACACAGCACGGAGCCCTCAGAAAAGAATTCTGTCGAGGCACTACAGAAAGGGYATCTCRTGACCAAGAGGAAGATTGGGCCAGCCTTCCAGCACAGTGTACCCAGCTCTGCTCCCCACATGCCCTCCCTTCAGGAGTGATGCCTTCTRCTTCCGGGACCATGAGAACAGAGGTATTCTAGTTACCCATTCTCTCGCTATGACAAAACACTAACCAAAACCAAATTGGAGAGGAAAGGGTTTGCCTGCCATAAAACATCATCCAGGGAGCCAAGGCAGGAACTCAARGCAGAAACCTAAGCAGAGACCATGGAGGAACACTGCTTTCCGGCTYGTTTCCCATGGCTTGCTCAGCCTGCTTTGTATATAACTTAGGACTATCATCTACCTAGGCATGACATCACCTACGCTGGGCTGGGCCCTTCCACATCAATCATTAATCAAGAGAATGCCCCTCCTCCCCCGGAGACATACCTATGGGCCACTCTGGTTAAGGAAATACTTCAATTGAGGTTTCCTCTTCCCGAGAAACTTTAGTTTGTGTACAGTTGACAAAAACTAAACACAGGAAGGTGGACATCAGGTCTAAACGTGATAAGCCCCTTTAAGAGATGGTCAGAGGGCGAGACAAGTAGACAGAAGAGTTAGGAAAGCAATTTTGCTTGTTTAGTTTTAGGTTTTTCCATTTTCTACCAGTAGGAAGATTAAAGTGGCCTTTAGTCTTAGCTGTGAACAGACACCATGATCAAGGCAAGTCCTATAAATGACAACATTTAATTGGGTCTGGCTTACAGGTTCAGAGGTTCAGTCTATTGTCATCAAGGCRGGATCGTGGCAGCATCCAGGCAGGCATGGTGCAGGAAGGAGCTGGCTGAGGGTTCTACATCTTTATCCAAAGGAAGCCAGGAACAGACTGGGCATGCTCAGGCATCTAGGAGGAAGATCTGGAAGCCATCCTCACAGTGACACACTTCCTCCAGCAAGGCCACAACTTTTAATAGTGCCACTCCCTGGGATGAGCATATACAAACCGTCACACCCTTCCAGAAGCCATCTACTTTCTACCCCATTATACTTACATCATATGTTACCCCAAATTTTAGCAACTTGAGGTAGTCATTGATTCTGTACCTGTATGCTGTGGGATGAGAAGTTTGGACGGAGCAAGAACGATATGGCCAGAAGAATGACATGTCTCCGCTTCAGCATATCAGGAGCCAAGCAAAGTGGAGATTTCTAGTTGTGTCATGTGATGCAGACTCACTGGATGTCTTGCTGAAGCAAACTCACATGATGTTTTGCTGAAGCAAGACCCATGAGAAGACACAGATGTTTTGAGAGAGTATAAGTAGGACTCGACAGACAGTGACTGGGGTACTTGCACAGATAGTGGTTCAACTCTTCATGGGTCTCACATATTCACTGATCTTCACTTTGTTGAAAGAGGCACAGCAGAAAACTCCTGGCATTCTGGCTGATCCTGGCCACTCTTGCCAACTCATGCAGATTCAGTGGAGACCTGGTAGTTTCTGCTGGATCTTGCCACCATTGCTAATTTGTGTTTGGTTTTACTTTTGAACAGGAGTGTTAGTATCCTGACACTACTAAACTGAACTGCTGGTATCTTGACAAATGGAGATGAAAATTGTCCCAAAGAACTACTTCTGGGTGGTGGTGGTGCACACCTGTAATCCCAGCACTTGGGAGGCAGAGGCAGGCGGATCTCTATTTCTGAGTTCGAGGCCAGCCTGGTTTACAGAGTGAGTTCTAGGACAGCCAGGGCTACACAGAGAAACCCTGTCTCGAAAAAACAAAACAAAGAACTACTTCTAAACAGGTCCATATTCCCTTGTCCTATTTACCAACTCTTCTCTGCTACCTTTGGATGGTGAGCTAGAAGGGAGGTCGAAGCATTTGAGAACCCTTACTAAAGTAGGTTTTGAAAAAATCTAAGCCTACAACCAAGAATGGTTTGAATCTGGGGTTGGAGTCATCTGGGCTTATCCAAGAATAGTCTCGGAGCCCCAGATAGTGAKCCCTACAAAGCTTCTGTGCGTGGCCGGCATGTCTAGGCAGTTGATCTCACAGTATAATGGCCTCAGGGATGCTAAGAACTCTCAGACGGTGGCTTTCTTACTCTGCTGTCTGCTACCATGCCTGAATATTATAGAATGGTTAGCTTGTATTAAAAGAAGAGGTTTATTCAGTAATGCTACCCACAGGGCTTGGGTCCTGGAACTCTTGACTATGGGTCAGCGAGGAAATGGAAAAAGAAGAGACACGTGAACAAAAGAGCTGGAGTCAGGAAGGCAGTGTGTGCTCGGATGGGACGCAGCTACTTCTACCTCAAACTGGAAGGCGCCAGCTCTCTACAGGTGAGCAGCCTCAGGCTGGAAACACCCTGAAGGAAAGGAAGCGGCACTTGGTAGTATTTGCACTCAGACCTCTAGGAAACCTTTTGCCATCCCTCTTAGCCTGGCCCATATGGGAAATGACTTTGGCAATCTCCTATGAGTTCGAGTCTTTGTTATGGCTGTGCCTGTGTCAACAATACATATTCCACTCAGGATGTCAGTCTCTCAGGCCTTCTGTTCCCTACAGTTTATCTCCTACTTCAGAGGCCTGGAAAAATCCAAGAGTGGGGTACCAGCTTCCGACAAAGGCCTTTACATGATACGTCTTTACATGGTGCATAGCATCTGTAGTGAGACAAAACAAGCATGCTGGCTTGGGTCTCCCTCTTCCTTCAAATGTATTAATATTTTCAGGTACCCCTTCACGGTGTCATCGAATTCTAATCACTTCTGGAAGGCCCCCATATCCAGATGCCATCAGCAGTTAAGTTTGCAGTTAAGACCCTAACATTGACCCTAAGCACCTTAAAACAAAAATTGAGAAGTGAAAGAGTACATAGCAAGTGATTTCTTTTCTCAGCGTCCAAGGAAAGACAGAAGCTGCTCAGAGGCTGAGGTTCTAAGACAAAACAGGAGCTTGTGAGCTGCTGGTCTTCTCTGAAGCTTCACGCAATGGTGGCTTCACTGCCGTATTTATGATACGTGAAGAATTAATCAAGCTCTGAACTAAAATGCATGCAGCGGCCACTGCACTTTATACTTCAAATACAGATGCTTTTGGAAGGACTGGGGACTCAGCTCCATGACAGAGCACATGCCTCGTGTTCAAGGRTCTTCTACAGAGAAAATAAAAGGGAGGGGGAGATAAAAGAGGATACTAGGATGAGGAATGTGATCAAAGTACATTATTATGTATGAAATCGCGAAAGAATAAATGAGTAAACAAGCAAATAAAAAGGAGGTTAAATGATTAAAGCACATTGTACAAAATCCTCAAAGGACTAAGAAAAATACTTTCTACTTAAAAAGAAAAAAAAAGCAAGTCAGTGGCCATTCTCGCCCTCTGCCACAGCCTTACGTGCCTTAGGAAAGGAGACTCCCAAGCCACCCTACTCTGGCTGAGAGATGCAATTGGGAGTGCCTCTATCCAGAGTGAGAATGTCTCCCTGACCCCCTTCTTCCTCTGGTTTTCAGAATCCTGAAGGGCCAGGCCTGTCGTTTTAGGCTCACCCTTGTCATGCAGAAGGAAAGCAGGAGGCATGGGGTCAGAGGGAGGTCAGTGGGAACCCCGGGCAGCAGCGCTGGCCTTGGACCTTCTGAGACGAGCGGAGTTTATTAAAGGCGGAAGGCGGACGCTTGCGTTTCTCCTCCCTTCTGCACCCATACAACAGCGCTCGGCCTGGGCTTTGTAGCCATGCCTGTGAAGTGCAAGTTTCTGGAAAGTTTCCRATAAGCTTCCCGGACCCACCCAGCTGGGCAAGAATCCCATACAGCCCAGGCAGAGGGCCAAAACTGACCCTTCCTTGGGTGTGGCTCCAATGACCAATACCACCAGCCATAGGCTTGAAAGATCATATGCCTCCCAGAGTGGCCAGTGCATGGGGAACAGGACGTTTGCTTTCCAAACCAGCAGCAAGCGCATTCGAGTCCTACCGTGGGAAACCCAATCCTGACAGACAAGGCATTCCTCATCTAACTCTACCGCCTACGTCCATTTCCCCCTTTTCCACAGCTATCGAGCTAGAGGCTCAGTCAGGTTCTCTACAATCTCTATGTTGCATTCCCTAGTCCTTGAGCAGGTGACTAGATTTGGAGACAAGGCCTTTAAAGCCATGATTCCATTAAACAAGGCTGCTAGAATGCGCCCTCCTCCAGCTAACTGATGTCAGATTCAACAAGGAAAATTGGACAAAGAGACACGAAGGATGCACACACACACACACACACACACACACACACACACNTAACTGATGTCAGATTCAACAAGGAAAATTGGACAAAGAGACACGAAGGATGCACACACACACACACACACACACGCACATGCACACGCACGCGCACACGCACGCGCACACACACACACATGCACACGCACAAGGCCACATGAGGCACAATGAGAAACCCCTCCCACCAATCTGGAAGCCAAGAGGCGAGGTATCAGAAGAAATGTAATCTACTAACACCTTGATCTTGGACTCTCCATCTCCAGAGTCACCAGGAACCTCGTTTCTATTAAGTCTGGGCATTTTGTTCTTGTACCTCTGACAACCTAATGCAATCCCTGCCTTCTGAGAATTACACATTTTTACACCCAACCAATTTTTGTATGAACTGAATTCCCTCAGGGAGCTCTTCCCTCCATTCTCCTCTGACGTAATGACTAACTCTACATTCCAGGCCTTCCCTGTTAACTCATCAGTCACAAACCCTTCAAGCTCCATAAGTCAGAGAGTTGTTTTRATGAGCCACACATGGTCCAGTCATCCCCTCAACCCCTAATCCATGGGGGACACACTCCAAGGCCCCTAGTGGATGCCTGAAACTACAAACACTACTGAACTCTGTATTTTTCATATATGTACAATAGAATTTAGTTTACAGGTCATTTGTAGTAAGAGGTTAATAGCAATAAGTAATAATGGGATGCCGATAGCATCTGGTAATAAGATGGCTACATTTTTTTTCTCCCTCAAAATACTTCATTGCCTCTACGCAGCCATCTTCTTATGATGTCAAAAACTAAGGACAGCATTTGCCAGCCTCTTTGGCATATCTAAGCTATCACCATCACCAGTTTTGTACTCTGAGCTATTAAGTAAAATTAAAGATCACTTGAACACAGTTAACAGGTGAATAGTATACACGGTGTGTATACACTGAACCAGGAGATGATTCCTGTCCCAGGCAAGACGGAGCCGAGCAGCACAAGACTTCATACTGCTACTAAGAACAGTGTGAAATTTAAAGCATATGAACCATTTATTTCTAGATTCTCCCGTTTACTAATTTTAGACCACAATCAACTGCAGACAAATAAACATACGGAAATGGAAACGCGGCAGGCAGACTGCTGGGCCATCCTACGCTCTAAGCCATCGCAGTTTTGCTTATCTCCTGCAGCCTTTCTTACTAGACTTTGACCCTTGAGACTGGGCTGTATCTGGCTCTTCACCATCTCCCAAGGATGAATAATTGATGCACTAATAAAACAAATGCTGGATTGGATTGAAGTTGGGGCTCTGATGAGTATATCAGCTTCTCCCAGCAGGGTTTCCCACATTGGACCCCACAGCACACCTTTTGGTGTATTCATCTTCTTCCTATGCAAATTCTAAGACCATTCTAGGGTCAGGAGAATTAGCAGTGCCCTAGAGAGTGTATATTACAACGCAGAAGGCCATGGAAGAGCAGTACTTAACCAGAGATGTGGGGTGCGTGGGTTGACGGCAGGATGGGGATGCCAGGCACTGAACATTGCAGACTTGGGGGAGCCCTTACCACCTTCCCCACCACTGTCCCCACAAAGCCTGAGTCAACAGCTTCCCTCCCTCTCATTCTGGCTAAAGATATCCCTAAACAATCTACAAATCGTTAGAAATGTGCTTGTCTAGTGATGTGGCAGGTCTGTAACATCAGTATAAAACTGAGGCAGAGGGATCAATAGTTTGAGGCTAGTGTGGGCCATACAGTGACATGTCTCTGAAAAGAAAGGAAGTGAAGGAAGGCAAGGAGGGAGGATGGGAGGGAGGGAGGGAAGGGGAGGGAAAGGGAAGAAAGGAAGAAAATGGAAGGGAAGGAAAGAAGGGAGGAAGAGACAGGGGAGGGAGAGGGAGGGAGGGAGAGGGAGGGAGGGCAAGAAAAGGAAGGAAGGAAAGAATAGAGGGAAGGAAAGAAGGGACAGACAGAGGGAGGGAGGAAGAGAGGGAGAGAGGGGAAAAGAAAAGGGAAAGCAGGAAAGAACAGGAAGAGAGAGAGAGAGAGAGAGAGAGAGAGAGAGAGAGAGAGAGAGAGAGAGGCGAGCATCTGTGTACTGGAGCACTAGAGGAGAGTTAGAAAGAAGGAATGCTGAATCTTAGGATGGGAAAAAAATCCTACCTGTGTGGCGAGGGAGGACTAGAATCCTCTGGGACCCTAGAGAGCAATAGGAACAGCAGTTATCAGAATCCAGAAAGGCCTAGTTAACAGCTTAGGGCTTTTCACTGAGGAA
>BDUI01045117.1:0-11581 GCA_002335545.1 Apodemus speciosus | reverse complement strand
AGAGAGAGAGAGAGAGAGAGAGAGAGAGAGAGAGAGAGAGAGAGATGGAAGAAGCTCTCTGCTGCTAAGGCTGGCTATGCCTTTTATTTTCCCAGCATGCACCCCTGCCTTTGCCAGAGAAAGGAACTTTTGTTTTTCCAGGATGGAAAAGCAATCTTACTTTAATCATAATTATAGAATCCTTTTAAAGAAATAATATTTTATTAATCTTTTGAGAATTTCATACATGCATTTTAATCATATTTACCCCCATTATTTCCCCTAATTCTTCTCAGACCCCCGCAACACCATTTCTCTTCAAAAATACCCCACAGAGTCTCATGTGTGCCACCCATATTCATGGGTTGGGAACCGTCCGCTGCAGCACGCTGGACCCTTGACCAAATCCGACTCTTCCGCCCTCAGAAGCCATTAGCTGTGAGTAGTTGAGAGAAGAGTTTTGTTGGTGGTAGTAGTTTAAGAATTCAGATTCAGTCTCCATTCAGGTCTATAGATTTTTTTTGTTGTCGTTTCCAACACATTCCTGGCCTTTTAAGAAGCTTAAAAGCTCAGTTGCAGTTGGAGGCAGGTCCCAGTTGAAGTAAACATGGACTCCGTGGAATATAGGGGGTCTTTCTCAGAGGAGACAGTATAAGGACTGGAACATAATAAGGAAGTCCAGTGAAAATTGAGGGAAATAATCATAACTAAAATGGCTTGTATTAATTGAATGCTTACTTGGGGCTAAGTATTTGCTCATTTCATGTGATTCTTCAAAAAATTAAACACACACACACACACACACACACACACACACACACACACACACACACAAAGACTGGGCATGCTAGCTCATGCTTATTATTCCAGTACTCAGGTAGAGACAGAAGGATTAAGGTCCTTCTTGGCTAGATTGGAATCTAGTCGAGCTGCATAAGACCCTGTCTTGAGTATACATAAAAGATAAAGAGAGACTCCCTGTAAGGCTGCCACTGGTCACTATGAGGGGTTGAGTGTCTCCAATCCAAAAATCTGAAACCTAAAACACTCCAAAATCTGGAGCCTTTGGAATACTGTCAGGATGCCACAGGTGGCAAAGCCCACATGTGCCCTCATGTGATGGGCTGCTGTAAAGGAAGCTGCGTTAAAAATATTGTATAAAATTACCTTGAGGCCATGCATAAAACATGCGTGTGAAACCTGAATGAGCTCTGTGTTTCTGCCTGGCTTTCGCCCTCAAGATACCTCCATATTTATATAGAGCCAGTTATGATCTCAAGCATTTTGGACAAGGGATATTCTACATGGCTCTTCCACAGTTCAAACAGGTAACAGACTCAAGACAATCCCCTAGCTACTGGATGATATTTAAGACCAGGACTACTTGAGCTCGAAGGCATTTTGGTTGTTGATTTTTTTTTTCTGCCACCGGAAAGGTTCCATGAAGAAGGATGGGTAAGGTTTCTATGACAGGGGATATTGGGGGAGGGGATCGTCATCTTTGGAAGACCTCAAGGAAGTCTGGTTCAACTAGACCGGGGACATGAGTATAGAGATATGATACACATAGGGGTGCTGAGGTGGGGAGGGTCTTGTTTTTAGCGCCTTAAGGAGAATTTGATTTGATGGGATAAATTGAGGCTGCTGAGAAATTCTTTATGTTGGGTGTGTACATGTGCTCACGTCACAGTAAATGTGTGGAGCCCAGAGGACAGCCTCAGTTATCTGTCCTCACCGCCACCTCGGTTGAGATAGGGTCTTTTTGTTGTTTGATCCTGGACATGCCCAGCTAGCTAACCTGAGAGCTGCCAGGCTTATCTCACTACAGGTACGCTGGAATTACTGCCGGGCTGCCACACCCGGCTTCGTGTAGGTTCTGGAGATCTGTAATTCAGGTCCTCACACTTGCAGGGCAAATACTTTATCTACTCACTGAGCCATATCTTCAGCCTGGCATATTCATAATCTTCGAGCAAGAAACAAGAGTGGTGTGACTTCCCTGGGTCCCTGGGCCTATGTCTCTCTCCTCCTTTTTTTTTTTTTGATCTTGTTCAGATGTGAGTGTACTTAATTATTGTTTTTGATACCTCTAAAGCCCTAGGGAGTACCAAATGCATGCAGCTGAGTAGATTCTTGGGTCTACTGTATAGGAAAAAGGAACCTAGGAGCTTTGTGTGAAAGCCAGCCCCTAATGATTTGATTTGTTTTCTTTCACTTTTGAGACGGGACATGTAGACCRGGCTAGATTTGAAGTCACAGAGACCCATCTGCCTCTGACTTTCAGTGCTGGGATTAAGGGTGTAAGCTACTATGCCCAGCAGTCTATACTACTTGAACAAAAGCAATTGAATTGGGGGAAGGTCAGCACTGGAAAACTGAAGATCTCTGCGGAAAAAAAAACAAAACAAAACAAGATCTCTAGCTTGTCGTGAAAGTCTAGAAGGTCTGGGTGGTTTCATACACACAAGACCGAGCTTCCCAGAGACAACTCTTTTAGCTGGGGCAGCTGAGTACTGCTTCCTTCTCTTGTTCAGTCTCTACACCTCCTTTCTCGTGGCCCTAGAATCTCTGGACACTTGACCAAGGGAACCAAGCCCCACCTAGAAGATTCCAATTCAAGATTACCTTCTTGCCTTACTGTGCGATCAGGGAATTGTCGGCCCACTTCCCACAGCACAGCCACGTGAAATGAACACAGTCCTGGCGCTGCAGATATCACCATGGAGGAGCTGCCTGCCAGGAACTGAGCATTATCCCTAGGCAGCTTCTTTTCTCGGGCCTGGGACTGAAAGCCTGTTATATTACGACACATTCTGTTGAATCTTTTTTTTTTTTCTTTTCTTAGACACCAGTTTTCTCTCTCCTATATACTAAATGAATATAGGATCTGGGTCAAAATGTTAAAAAAAATAGTTCAGGGTAAAAATCAGAAAAAAAAAAAACAATTAAAAATATCATGCTAGTTTGGAGAGGGGAAAGACAAGGAGGAGTGGTGTAATTATAATCCCCCCTAAAAAACCCAAATATTTTAAAGAATAGCATGCTAAAATTATTAACCTAGAAATCTCTGAAAGCATTTAAGTCGTGTGTGTGTGTGTGTGTGTGTGTGTGTGTGTGTGTGTGTGTGWGAGAGAGAGAGAGAGAGAGAGAGAGAGAGAGAGAGAGAGAGAGATGTTTGTATATGTTCATGTATGTGAGAGGAGATTACATGCATGCCACAGCACACACATGACAGTCCGAAGACAGCCTCAGGTATCAGTCCTCAGCCTCTACCTTGTTTGAAGACAGTCTCATGTTATTGAGTATTGCAGTATTGCGTTTGTCAGACTAGCTGGTCCTTGAGCTTTTGAGGAGTGTCTTGCCTCTATCTCCCATCTCACTCTAGGAATATTGGGGTTGTAGACACACCGTATGATGTCCAGGTATACATGGGCTATGGGGATCTGAACTCATATCCTTGCACTTGTGTGGTTGCCACTTGTGTGTTTTACCATCTTCCTAGACCCATAAGCACTCTGTGTTCTATCTAGGTATAAGCAATTTCTGTGTTAGCATTGAACAACATTATACAAGTCTGTCCAGAAACTGCAGGGCATTTAACATTAATGGCCCCTGCTTACCAAATAGTGATGATGTGCCCTCCTAGTGCAATTGTTATGACAACTAAAATTGCTCTTCTGCACATACCATTGCTCTTGAAGAGAACAGTAGTGGCACATTTAAAACATACAAAGCACCTTCTCAAAACATCAAGCATTTCATGGGGAGAAATGTTAATAGCATCATTGCTAATCTGTGGTGCAAAGTGGTCTAGTCCTCTTATGGCGTTTTCTGCATCAGATTCCAGTTACTCGTCCTAATTTCTGTCTCTTCTTGACTTAATTCTTTGAGGGTGAGCTCATTATAACACATCACTCCAGCTCCCAATGTGTCTAATGGGGTAGGTGATTGGTAGGTACACTTGAATTACTCTCATTGTTCATTAGTGTTAATAGCTCTAGTCTAAAAAAGCACACTAGCCTGCATTACAGTTGCACCATTGGCCTTGAGATGCTGGTGCGGGATTCTAAATACAGAAGTAATATCTTTGGAAAGAAGTTGTCAGGCAAAGTTGCTGTTTAACTTAGCTTTGACCCTATTGAGTTTCTCCTGCCTTGCAGCTGTCCTAGGCTCTAGAGTAATATTGGTGAGGCAGATATACATTCCCTGCTCTTATGAAACTTACAATTGAGGGGATGAAGGAAAGGGGGTACAAACACAAGTTGATATTGATACATTATGGTTTGGTGGCTTTGATGTTATGAGAACAGTGCTCTTTTAACTGTTCAGGGATAGCATCTCTCAGGAGGAGACTAGACATTTGAGTCAAATCGGAAAAGCAAAGGAGCCAGGCAAAGCCATAAGCAATGTGCATAATGTCTTATGTCCAGTGAAGAGGCCAATGGGACCCGGGCAGAGAGGAACTTCAGGGGGGACAAGGAGGTGGAATGAATTGACAGGAGCAGGCAGAAGGCACATTTCAAAGGTAAGAAGTTTAGATTTCCTTTAAGGCATGGGCGGAAGTCACTGGAGGGGTTTGAACTGATATCTGACATGATTTGGCTTAGGGTATTTTAAGTCAGGCATGGTGGCATACACCTCAGGTTCCAGTTACTTGTCCTAATTTCTGTCTCTTTTTGACTCAGTTCTTCGAAGGTGAGCTCATTACAGCACACCACTCCAGCCCCCAATGTGTCTAATGGAGTAGGTGATTGGTAGGTACACCTGAATTATTCTCATTGTTCATTCATCCCAGCACTCAAGAGGCATTACTGTGAGCAGGAGGATTGCTATGAGTTTGAGGCCAGCCTGGGTTATATTATGAATTTTAGGCCACCCTGGGCTATGCTGTGCATGCCCGTCACAAAAGAATATGTGATTTTTTTTTTGTTTTAAATCATGTTGGTTGGCACTTATCTAGGGTAAGGATAGAAAAAGAAAGGCTAGTTAGGAAGCTTCCAAAATGATTTAGGTCATTCAGGGGCGTGGAAGATTAGGCCTAGGAGGTAGCAACAAATGAAAAATGGGTTTGGAATATATACTCAAGGTGAAGGGCTTGAAGTGGAGAAGGAGGGAGGGCTAGCTAACTCCTAGGTTTTCAGCCTGATGCCCTGGGTAGAGGTGCCTATACTTAGGGAAATGAAAATTATTGGGTGGGAAAGAGCTGGTGTGAAGTGGAGGGCAGGATTGGGGCATGGGAATTAGGAGTTCAGGTGGTGCTGAGATGCCAAGGAAAAATTCCACTGGAGACAATGAATAGGCAGTTGAATATGTGTCTCAGGTTGGTAGAGCTTGAGCCCACATAAAATTAAATGCAAATTAAAGGTGCTTTGGGGTGTCAAAATATACTAGCATAGACATCACACCTAAAATGATAATGATATAGTGTGAGCAGAGCTGCAAAGGAATCAGGCACAGGGACTCTGCTGATGGCCTGATTCTTTGCCTTAATGTTCCAGGAGACCAATTTGACAATAGGTAATGAGCTGGATAAGATTATTCCTGACCTTTGACATAGTATATTTTGAAGAAACAATCTCTAAAAGCTCTGTACAGAGCTTTTCATGCTAAGTGTACATTCTTATAATAATAGTCTGGAGTAACACTCTTTTAAAAGGGGCAGTGTGTCCTTTTAGGAAAAGAAATGGAGCCAGGCATAATGGCTCTGGCCTGCAATTCCAATAGTTTACAAGGGTGAGGCAGGAGGATGGTGAGCTTAAAGCCAGCTGGGTTGCATAGTGAATTCCAGGCTAACCAGGGCTACATAAGGAGACTCTATGGGGGATACACACACACACACACACACACACACACACACACACACACACACACACACACACCTAAAGGGAAGGAATAGCTAATCATTCTGGTTTTATTCTGTTGCTGTTATAAAACACTGTGACAGATAGCAACTTAGAGGATGAAAGGGTTTATTTGGATTATACTGCCAGGTCACAATCTATTATTGAGAGGAGTTAAGGCAGGTGGATCCCAAGGCAGGAATGTGAAACAGAAACCATAAATGAATATTGCTTGCTAACTCACTCACAAGTCCATGCTTTCTCACACAACACAAGCCCTATTGCCTAGGGATGGTGGCGCCTGCAGTGGGCTGGGCCCTCTCGCATCAATTAGTAATCAAGACAAACCCCTGTGTGAGTCTGAATATTCATTATATTCATAATATACATTATATTCATAACTTAGGCAATTCCTCAATGTAGGTTTTCCTCTCAAATGACTCTAGGTTTTATAGCAAGTTGACAGTCAAAGATAATTAGGATACTAACCAAAGTTATAGTAACCCCCATATAGAATCTCCCTGTATATAATTTTCACATATCAATATCTGGAATTGTTAATCAAGCAGGTGGGAATCTTGGAGAGTGGCGATGTGTAGGTGCAACTGTGTAAACCTTCAAGCTGTCCATGGTAAACATGATGAATAGTTGTGTTCTTTATGTGTAAATCACTTCTTTCACTTTTGACTTTGTCCCTGTTTCTCTCTAACAGTGTCCCTTGCTTAGGATGCCACAGCACAGTGCTCGCCATGAAGAGTTCCCATGAATCGTGACCTTTGTGATATTTTCTTCTTTGACACATTTTCTGCATAAGGTATTGGGTAATATATCCTATTCCATGAGACTTGGATTTGAATAAGTTCACCTTGGGGTTTTAGAAAGGTTGGGAGACAAGCTCTCCAAAACCCATTGAGTACACTGTCATAAAGGTGGCTTTTCCCCTGTAGGTGGCGACTGGTAGACAGGAATTTTGCTGGTAATTTTCAGATGGAAGCTACAAGATGCAAAACACTGGCAATGTTGTGATAAGCATTTCCCATGAATAATACTCAGATTATTCAAGAATTGAAGCAAGAGCCTGGCAGATACCCATCCACAGTCCTTTAAATCCCTGTTGACCTTTTTTTCTTTCCWTGTGAATAAAAGAAAGTAGTAAGTGTGCAGCATCATGGTAAATTAATCCAGGATAGACAGCAGCTTTCTTGGCCGTGTTGAGAAAAGGTGTTTCCCAATAAAGTGCTAAAAAAGGGGAAAAATGACTGACTTGTCAGACAGATCCACCAGTTGCTTGTGCATATAGTTTTTAGCTTTCTTCCTTGCTATCATGGGTTCACTGATTATAACAAGGTAACATACAGAGTCATGTAAACACTTTGTTTGCTTATTTATTTGTTTATTGGTTTTTTTTGAGACATAGTGTCATGTATCCCAGGTTGGCCTGAAATGGCTTTAGATTCTGTATGTATTCAAGGATGGCTGTGATTTTCTGGCCTTTTCATCTCTATCTCCTGAGTGCTGGGATTCCTGGTCCACACCCACCATACCTGGTTTATGTGGTCTGTTTTTCTCCTTTCCTGGGTTTCCTTCCTCCTATTCCCTTTTGTTTGGGTTTTGCTTTTGAGACAGAATTTTGTTATATATCCTATGATGGATGGCCTTGACCTAGTGATCCTTCTGTGTCTGCCTCCTGATGCTGGAATAACAAGCCATGCGCTACTAGTCCTGGTCTATTTTCTTCGTTTAACAATTCTAATTTCCCACACTCAACTCTGCCTTACAGTTGAATGGGAGTAGAGGTAGAAATTTTCTCTTAGTATTTCATTGCTGCCAATCTGTCGTGCCTGAATGGATATGGGGTCTCTAAAATCTCCTTCTTTTCTGTCCAGAGGGCCTCAGGGTCTTATATGAGTTCTTTCAGGCCATCAGAGTCTGGGAATCTCACATAAGGTCATAAATTGGCTATTATTGCAAAGCTGAGTGCTGCTTAGTTTAATGAAATGATTTTGATGTTATTCCAAGATCTGAGCACATGGTCAGTGGTGGTTTTTGAATGATGTTTAGGTTAATGATGTGCCCAGATACACGAGCATCTTCACTGAAGAGCTCTGGAACATTTGTATTTGAACAAGACTTACTGAAGAGTCTGTATTTGCCAGAAGATTGGCCATTGGCTGGGTCGGTTTGACCCAAATAAATGTTGGCTGCCCTGCTGACTTCCAAAATGTGTTGGTAGAATTTTATATGTCTTAGAGGCTTTCAAAATGACAACATTAAGGTTCCAAATCCTGGAGAAGAAAGAAAGACAACAAAGGGCTGCTTTCAGAGAGGACTTGAGTTGTGTCAACTGTCCCAATTTTTTTTCCTGTTATTACTTTTTGCATGTCTTTCATTCAAGTGTCCTCGCTGAGATTCTGACTGCAAATGCCCGAGAGTGAGAAAAAAACAGCTGGTGGCTGCTGACGGGCACTTTTCCCATGACAAATTGCTTTTAATCTTTCAAAGCCAATTTCACTAAATAAATAAATAAATAAATAAATAAGTAAGTAAATCCACAAAGTAGCTGATGAATTTCTCTACTCTGTCCTGAAATAAGAGAAAGTACTGGAGTGACTTTGGATGTCAACTGCAGGATTTGTTGAGTTGGCCTTGCTAGTTACAAACCTGTTTTGGGCTGTGAACATCTCTAGTCTGTTTCCTTCTCCTGAAGTTCTTATTCTGCTGTTCTGTAGCCAGCTTTGCTAATAGGTAGAGAAGCAGGCAAGAGCAGATGGTGGAAGGGCAGACGGCTCGATGAGTGGAGGAAGCAGGTATGGTTCTGGGAATCTCCCAGAAACGTTCTGCCGTGGGAAGCATGTTGAATGCAATTTTCCAAGAAAACTCTGGACACACTATACTGGTAAAGCCAGCTGTGGTGCACGCTTTTAATCTCAGCACTTGGGAGGCAGAGGCAGGCCGATGGCCTTGTGTTTGAGGCCAGCCTGGTCTATATTAGCATATTCTAGGACAACCAGGACTATGTGGAAAAACCCTGTTTCAAAAAACAAAACAAAGCAAACAACAACAAAAGGATGCTGGCAGAGTGCATGCTGTGTAAACACTGTGGAGCAATCATACTTTTTTAAATATATGGGCCATTAATAAAACCACTTTATTCTAATTAGCTCACAAGTAATGACATTGCGCAGCTGCTTTAAGTTCCTGCACTGACTTTGTTCAATGATGGACTGGAAGTGTCATCCAGATACACCCTTTCCTCCCCAAGTTGTTTCTGGTCAGCAGATTTGTCAGAGCAGCAGGAAAGCAAACTGGAACAGATATTAGTACCAGGAGTGGTGTTGGTTTCATGATGAACCTTCCCAGAAGACTTTTTATGCCGTTGGACTATTTTGTTAGAAGATTGAAGAGGATTTGGGCACTTTAAACTGAAAAAAAAACATTGTATACTCAGAGCTTAATGGGCTATTTTACTGGGAGCTTAGAAGATAGGAACATGCAGACATGGGACTTGGAGGCTTGGATTGTGAAGTTTCAGAAGGAAGCAAGGACTCTATTGAGGGCATTTGTGTTATATTTTGGATTAAGAATCTGTGATTGTAGGTCAGCTGAGGCTGAAGAGTCTAGCTATGATGAACAATCGAACAGTACCACTAAGGTGAAACCTTGTGTTTCACAAAGCAAATGGGTGTGAATCAGCTGGGGCTGAAGAATCAGTTGTGGGTAATACGAGATGAGCACACTCAAGGTGAAATCTTCTGGGAAGTATTTTCTCACAGTTAGAACACAAAAGCTGTGGATCAGAGGAGCCATGTTGGCATCTCAAGCCGACAGCTGAACTAGTCAGTGTGCAACGGTCACCTATGTGGTTCTGGTTTGAAGGCATGAATGGGCCGTGGAGAACAGCTGAGGCTTGGTGCCTTGTGGCAAGTTTGGAGTTACCCCGGAAAGGTTCTGAGAGGCCATTGGTGAAGGGGGAAGCCTCAGATGCCATGGAGACCCCAGGGTATTAGAGATTTCAGGATTGTGGGATATCCACCAAGGTGGAGCCCATCTAAACCTATGAGTCAAGGTGTGTGTTAACAGAGCTGAAGTGAGGTTACCAAGGCCTTTGAAGCCCAGAAGATGGAGTCCCAGATGTCAGCCATTGAGCTGCACTGTGGCTTTGAGTCTTGCTTAAGTATGATTGCTCCTATGCACTGGTTCTTCCTTTATGGAGTAAGTTCTTAACTTCTCTTTAATTTTACGAGAGCCCACAGAAAAGAGACCTTGAACTTTTAAAGCATCTGGGATTTTTTTTTTTTTTTTTTTTTTTTTTTTTTTTTGGGGTTTTGGAATTTTGCTTTTTTTTTTTTTTTTTTTTTTTTTTTTTTTTTTTTTTTTTTTTTTTTTTTGGTTTTTTTGAGACAGGGTTTCTCTGTGTAGCCCTGGCTGCCCTGGAACTCACTCTGTAGACCAGGCTAGCCTCGAACTCAGAAATCCACCTGCCTCTGCCTCCCAAGAGCTGGGATTAAAGGCGTGCACCACTGTATTTTATCTTAAGGTACTAACATGAGATCTTGGAGACAAACCTGAGGATGTGGTTTATACTAGACTCTTAAACCTTTTTGAGTAAATTGGTCTGTGAACATGACAGTGATTGATGGAAAGGATAAGACCGGGGATAATTCATTCTTCTTGTGTCTGTTCAACACATGACTTATTTTTAAATTTAATTTCTGTCTTTGAAAAGTTGAATCATCAAATCCACCTTCATCCTCCATGCATTTCTCCTCTGATTTCTTCCCCCAAATCTCCCACCAATCTTTCCTTCCAACTTCATGTGGTTTTTATAAACTAACAGAGTCTCCTCGGTGCTGCCAGTGTGTGCATGGGTCTAGGACCACCTTTTGAATAGCCTCTCAGAGGCCACGCCTCTTCGGGAAACTGACTCGGCATCTCCCAGAAGCTATCAATTGCTGTTAGCTTCTCAGCTTACAATGGCTTACTGACCACCTTTGCATTCCACGCTGGGCATTTGTCTGCCTTGTGCAGGTTTTCTGTGTGCTATCACAGCAGCTGGGAGTTCATGTGTGCAATAGAGCTGCTGGGTACAGAAAATATGGCTTCACTGCAGACACCCACTACAGGTAGCTCTTGCAATTTCCATTCATCTTCCACGATGGTTTCTGAGCCTTGGGAGAAGGGCTATGATTTAGATGTACCGTTTAGAGCAGAATGCACTAGTCTCTTCCTTGCATGGTAACTATTTGTAGGTCTCTGCATTAATCAACATCAACTGCAAAAAGAAGCTTCTCTGATGAGGGTTGAGAGGTGCACTGATCAATGGATATAAAGTTAAGAATTTAGGCTGGGTGGTGGTGGTGGTGCACGCCTTTAATCCCAGCACTTGGGAGGCAGAGGCAGTTAGATTTCTGAGTTCGAGGCCAGCCTGGTCTACAGAGTGAGTTCCAGGGCTATACAGGGAAACCCTGTCTCGAAAAACAAACAAACAAAAAAAAAAGGAGGCAGTTTATTACTATGTTGATTTAGCAAACCTTAGTAAGTTCTTCCAAGTACTAAGATCTACCCAGCTACAGTTTCTTGGCTCAGTTAATAGTAACAAGAATGGATTTCAGCTTATTGAGCCAACCTTAAATGCAATCGGCAAGTGGACAGTTAATCTTAGAATATTCAAAAGCATGGCCTCTTAAACACAAAATTGGAAGGCAAATTTGCCTTTTTTTTTTTGGTTTTTCGAGACAGGGTTTCTCTGTGTAGTCCTGGCT
>BDUI01045034.1:0-21444 GCA_002335545.1 Apodemus speciosus | reverse complement strand
GAGAGAGAGAGAGAGAGAGAGAGAGAGAGAGAGAGAGAGAGAGAGAGAGAGAGGCATAAAAGGTGACAATTTGGAGGAATCAATGGAACAAAAATATAATGGATAAAAAGCAAATAGTGTATATTTTCCCTCATATGTGAAATCTAGATTCAAGTACATGAATATATGACACAGAAGTTGAAGGGGATGGACTATTTGGGGGAAAGAAGAGGACCAGCAAAGGAGGGAAGGGGCAATAAAGTGGGAGGGTGGAAGCGATAGGAAGGCAAATGCAAGTAAATTACAACTGTGTGTGTGTGTGTGTGTGTGTGTGTAAATGTCAAGATTAAGCCCATTTGTTTATATGCTAACTCAAAGAAGAAAGTCCTAAGGTAGCAGCAGCACCCGAGAAGCTGTTGGAAAGCAGATTCTCTGGTGTCAAGCCAAACCTACTGAATAAGAGGCCACAGGCTAGACTACAGTCCTGGGGTGTGGAGAACCACTGTCTAAGAGAAGCAGAAATGGCTATCCACAGAATGAGGTTACAGGAGGTCCCAGGGTCTTAAAAAGCAGCTGGCTAAATCTGAGTTCTCAGGGATGAGCACCAGAGCAGAGGCAGGATTCTTCCACTGCCTCCTGGGAAAGAAAGAAGAGCTAGGGCTCCTTAGGAACTATTAGAGGAGTACAAAGTTCAGACAACACGGTAGTACAGAAAACAGAAGAAGAAAATTAAAGTTCACCTTCTAAGACACGCTCAGTTCCTCCTTGACCTAATGAGCCAAGAGAGTGAGCAGATGTGAGGATTCCCAAGTCCCCATCACACCCATCCATATTCCCCAAGAACCCAGGGCTTGATGTGCTTAGTAACTATTGAAGAAACTATGATTCTTATGAGAAGCAGGAAATCTGAATGCTAGTTGTGTGCTTTGAGAAAGATACATTGTTCCCATAGGCACAGGTTTCCTTCTACCTACAAGGTGCTCACATAAGCAGAAACAAAATAGATGGCTGCTTGCAAGAGTACAACTAACTAATGGACGTTTAGGGAAGAAAGAACAGATCAGAACATTATTATCCAGATCTAGTTCTTTGGTCCTTTTATAGTTCAGACTGATATTGATGTAGAAAGTCCCTCTGAGTCTAAGGATGTGAGTCAGCCCAAGCACTACAGGGAGACCTTGTCTCAGAACAACTCTATTCTTCCCTTTGTGGTACCATTTTCATCCATTAATTTATTTCCCCAACAATGAAACCACTTCTCAAGCAAATGAGATGAGAATTAACCAGACACTCTAACATCTGTGGTTGGGGACCAAGATTCTGCCTGATCTACAACTCTGCTTTAGGTCCAGTTTCCAGAAGAAAATGGTGCTTTAATTGACTGGCTACACTGATCAGCATATATCTGTGCTTTCTAAAATTTAGTGGTATGTCTAGACATGTTGCTCTAGAAATCCTAGAAGTGGAATCAAAATTTCCGTAGACATAAAACTGTATATAGCCATTTACATAAAAAGATGAGGATTCGTACTTTTTACTTTGAAGAGCAAAACAGATGGAAAAACCAGCATCTGTCATCAAATGGCTAATTAAATAGAATATGGCATATTCTAACACTGGGATTTAAAGTGCTCTCAGAAAAGATGTTATGATAGCGGGACGCTCATAATACATTACATGGACAAGGGATCAATACTGTATCCAGTGCATTGATGCATCCACACATCTGATATGCACAGGAGCCAATCCCCTGGGATAGCTTTTAAAATGTGATGTGGTATGCCTGGATCCTGGCTAGACCTGTGTTTCCAACAGATTCCGGGTGACAGAATTTGTGTCTTGCAATTAAGAAGAAATGTTTCCAATTTAAATAAAACTTTATAAGAAACAGCTCCATGGAAGGCAGATCGATGAAAACATAAAAGCAACTGAGCTGGGGGTAGGAATGAGAAGTCACTATAAATGACAATGAAGGATTTCATCCAATGATGTTCTAAAACACTTTATGATCATTGTGTTTGTGAATAAAATTATTAATAAATAAAAACATATACTTGGATGAATTATGTAATATTTAAACATGCTTCCAGAAAGATGCTTTCTAAAAGATTTTTGAATGACCAAGAAGATTTTTTTCATCTTCATACAGCACTTCTAACTAAAGACATTGAAATAATTTTAAAGCAATACTTTGAGCTACAGAAAATGAGGAGTTAGTACTTAATGGACATATTTTCAGTTTGAAAAGATGAAAATATTTTAAAAGAAAATGGTTTTGTTGGGTTTACACTATAAATATACTTACTGCCATAGATCTGTTCACTCAAAAATGGTTAGAATTGGGGCTAGCAAGGTGGCTCGGTAGTTAAAGTACTTACTATGAAAGCATGAGAAATAGAGTTTAAATCCCCAAAGACCTATGTAAATGCCAGGCGGCAGCCCACCTGTAATTCCAGCCTTGGAAGGTGGAGACAGAGTCTCTCCAGAGCAAGCTAGCTAGTAAAACTAGCGATATGGGTGAGCTCTGGTTTTGAGAGACTGCTTCAATGATGAAGGTGGTCGGCTCTAAACACACATGCAGATAAGAAATGCTAAATGAACCCAGCAGGTTGTATTTATGACTTTATACATCAAAGTATATATGTCAAAATAATAAAGAAGAGGACATGAATTTGATAAGGGATGGGGACCATGGGTAAAGATGGATGGAGGAGGGTACGGAGAGGGGAAATCATCTAAACACAGTATTCATATGAAACTCTGAAAAATAAAGAAAAATTTTAAAAAGCAGATAGAAGAGCAATTGAGGATGATTCCTGACATCAACTTTGCCTCCATAACATGCATACATGTGTGCGCTTGTACATGTATGCCTACACATGCAAAGTTACACATACATATTGTTGTTGCAAAAAGAAAATAATCAGAATATTTATGTGTATTTTATCACAATAATAAATGAATAAAACAAGCACAAACTATTTTCACGTATTGCCAGTGAAAGATTTTTTTTCTCCCCTGTATTTCCTGCTCAAGGCTCAGATGACATCCTGGCACTGTCACAGTAGTAGAGTGACTGGAAATGCCCTAAACAGATATAGCAATATCCTATGTGATTCCAAAACCCTAGATATGGGCCCCTATTTGGACAAAGGGTCTATATGATACATTTAAGGATGTTAAGATGAAAAGAGCATTCTGAGTCACCTAGGCAGTTCAATGACAAGTATTCCTATGCAAGACACGCAGAAGGTGATATGAAGATGGAGCAGGGTTGGAGCAACAGACAAGCCAAAGAAGCCAGCAGAGGTTAGGTGCATTCGTTTTGGGTTTTTTTTTTTTTTCTATTGCTGTGATAAAACACTGACCAAAACCAACCAGGAGAGCAAAGCGTTTGTTTCAACTTACAGGTTCTAGTTCATCACTGAGGGAAAGGTAGGACAAAAACTCAAGGCTCCTGCATCATCTTGAGGCATGAACTAAAGAAGAGACAATAGATGGATGCTGCTTACTGGCTTCTTTGGCTACCTGTGTTATAGTGCCCAGGTCCACCTACTTTCTTACACAGCCAAGGACCCACCTCTCAGGGGGTGGCACTGACCACAATGGGCTGGGCCCTTCCACATCTATCACCGATCAAGAAAACTACACACACACACACACACACACACACACACACACACACACGTCCACAGGCCAGACTGATGGAGACAATTCCTCAGTTGAGGTTTCCTCTTCCTAGATAACACCGAGGGCTGTGTCAGGTTGATGAAAATGAAAGAGCATTCTTGGGGCATGCAGGAGCACTCCTCCCCCTAGGACAGTTGGAAGACAACCTGGTTTGGGACTTCCAGCCTCTGGACCTGTAAGATTTCTATTACGTTTAGCCTCCCAGCGAATGGAATTTGTCGTGGCAGGCCGAGGAAACAAAACCAGCCTCCAATAGAACCCAAGTGTTGCTCCCACCAAATTCTCCACTCAGATTCCAGGTCACACCCCACATCAGCCAGGGATTCGATAGCCATGGTGGCGGGAGTGAAAAGGAAAAAAAGAAAGAGAACTTGGCACAAGCAGACATCAAACAGAGAGCTCCACCGCAACCCTGTGTCCAGTGGTACACACTCTGTAGACACAGTAGCTGGGGGCGGGGGTGGGGGCAGAAGGAGAAAAAAATACAAAAAATATAAAACCTACCTGAGCAACCCAGCAAGACTGAGCCTTGAAAAACACACCATGGCTAGGAGAAAGAGCTCAGTCAGCAACGTGCTTGTTGTACAAGCTTGAGGTCCAGAGTAGGATTTTCCCGAAGCCATTTTTTTTAAAGCCAAGCATCGTGGTATGCTCTCTTGTAAACATGATGCTGGGTAAGCAGAGACAAGTGGATCTCTGAGGGTCTCTGGCCTCTTAGCCTAGCCTAATCGCCCAGTTCCAGGTCAGTGACACAACCTGCCTAAAAAAGACATGGTGGACAGCAGTTGAGCTGTGACCTCTAGGGCTTGTCCTCTCCTTTCTGCATACACATATGCAAACATGAATGCGGGTCCACAAACATGGTAACCCACAGACACATGGACATACATATACATTAAAAAAAAATAGTAATACGTTTTTTTTAAAGTACCAGAGTAGAGAGGCTACAGAATGTTTTTCAAGACAGAATTTTCCTGGAGACACTAAGACATTCTATAAAATACCAACCAACTCAAGGGCCATCTGAAAGGATGCCTTTGCGCAGCAGCACAGCTGTTCTTTGCCACTGTCTTGTCACTGTTCTAGCAGCCATATTGTGAGGGGAGCCTCACTAGCCCATGAGGCCCTGTCACTCACACCCAGCTCAGCTGGCTTCCTGACTGTTTCCAACAGCCCAGCATGCCAGTCTGCAGTCCACCGGCGCCCTCCAATAGGCAGGCAGATTGCTTCAGTTCAAAAAAAAAAAAAAGGCTGCATTTTAAAAATGATTGTTTTTTCACTAAAAAGCACTAATGACACAGAGAATGTCAGATCCTACAGTTCTGAACTAGACTACAAGAAATGAGGACTAAAATCAGATCAGTGTGTTTTCAGGGCCTGGTTTTATGCATTAACTCACCTTAAAAACAAAGGTGTGCAAATCTTGCACACCTTAAACCAAACAAAACTGTCACCAAATTGAACTTCGTCTGAGGCTGGACATTTATAATTTACACAAACCGTATCTATGGCTTTAGGTTTTCAACTCTAAGTACATCATGCAACCAATTCTCTGTTTCCAATTTTCCAGGGGTTACTTCCAAGACATTAGGGAACTCAATTTCCAAGAGTATTGGCATTCAAAAACCAGCAGGATTAATAAATCCTTCTACTGGAAAATCCAGGCCACTATGTTCCCCAAATGGGTTTAAAATGAACCCAGATCAATTATTCGACTACGACCATCTGGTTGCTAACAGGAGACTTTTGGAAACTAAGCTCAAAATAAAAATGCACAAACTGGCACAAAGTTCAGCAAATCAATGAGATTTAAAACCCAGATTCTATCTTCTCCAATGCATTCTAACCAGCATTTCAGTGTTTAATTCCTGAATATTCATTTTCCCAGCTGTTTATTATACTTTTGACTCTTCATCATGTGAGGTCTTTCACGAAAATCCTTTGTGGTTGTGGTAGTGGTGGTGATGATGATGATGATGATGATGCTAACAAGAGGAAGTTTGTTCTCTATCTCTCTGTATCTAGGAGATGTGGTGCACAATTAAACTATGCTGTAGATAATTTATAGATGGCAACTTTGCTATTACACAAAGAATAGTACCACCACATAAAGAGGAAATACAAAATCCAAACTGTTGAGAAATACCATATTCTGTAACGGTTCTATTTGGGAATGACCCCTTCTGTGGAACCAGTTGAGGTACACTGAGAAGATATCTCTTCAAACATCTGTGCCTCGTCCCTCAACTCATCCATCTTCAAGAGAGTCTGAAATGTTCATCATCGGATTTAATAATGGACTCAAACAAGACTGGGACCAAAAGGAGCCTAAAAATGCACCTGGTTCAACTCCCTCACTATACAGTTACATACCTTGTCCAATCAGTGCAACCCTGTTCCTATAGCAAGCATTTACTGAGCATGAACTCCACACTAAGCACAGTACCAGATAACAAAGGTAGGTTTGCTCCATCTCTCTAAATCCATAACCTCGTGTAGTGAGAGACTTACACTTTGAGATATAGGGCTTTGAGAGAAAAGGATATCTTTGATCAAAGGAAGAAAAAAATGAAGGCTTTTGGTTTAACTTGAAATATTTGGTACAAACATTTTCAATCTAGCCAGGCATGCTGGTATTGGCCTCTAATCCCAGTACTTGGGAGGCTGAAGCAGAAGGATTGGCATACTTTTGAGGACAGTCTGGTCTACAAGGAGAATTCCAGGCCATCCAGACTTATAGAACAGCACCGTATGTAAAAGAAAAGATAGTTTCTCAAACTCAGTCATTATTGTCACTAGTGGATTCTAGCATGCTGATAATGCATTCTGATTGGAATGCATGGAATTATTTTAACCATAAAGTCTATGGAAGGTGCCCATAAGCTGGATACATAAGGCACAGAGTATTCATAAAATATCATTCATCCTTAAAAAGCAAAGCACAGCCGGGCGGTGGTGGCGCACGCCTGTAATCCCAGCACTTGGGAGGCAGAGGCAGGCAGATTTCTGAGCTCGAGGCCAGCCTGGTCTACAGAGTGAGTTCCAGGGCAGCCAGGGCTACACAGAGAAACCCTGTCTCAAAAAATCCAAAAATAAAAAATAAAAAAAAGCAAAGCACATTCTGTCACATGCTACAGCAAAGACAAACCTAGAAGACATTCAACTAAATTAAGCCCAGCACACAAACCAAGCCTACCTACTGTGATCACTCTGTGTGAGGCAGCCACAAATGGACAAAAAGAAGACTTTTGGCTGCCAAGGGCTAGGGTACAGCACAGGGGGTTGTTCCATGGATATAGCATTTTGGCTTTATAGAATGAGAATGCTCTGGAGATTAGAGGCACAAAAATTCATAGAATATACTTCACATAACTGAACTGTACACTTAAAACTGGGCAAGACTGCTCATTCTGTGTATTTTATGAAATTTTAAAAATTCATATCAAATCATGAGAGCTTAGTGAAAGAGGCCAATTTCCATTTAAAAGAGGAGGGAGCTTTTACCACCTCGAGCATCAACCTACTTGTATGCCTGGAACCAAAGTGAGACTGTGCAGGCCAGAGTAGCAATTCTAAATATAGATTTGTATCCGTTAACCAAAATGCTTAACACTTGCATATACACAACAAAATGTGATGGAGATGGTACTGTACTCTAAACGCAAGACTCTTTTTTTTTTTTTTTTTGACAGGATAGTGAAGTTGATTTCAGAACAAAAGCTTTGTTGGGCTTCACTTGTGTTTTATATACTCCTGTGGCCACAGCCTGGAGAGAACTTCACATACTTTTAGTGCACCTGCATTTAGTTGCATGACATCAGTGGAATTTTCCACTCATGACATCACAGTGACACTCAGAAAGCTTCAGATTTTTAAGAACTTTATATTTCATGCTTTCAAACCTTTAACATAACCAGAGAGGAATCTGTCTTCCAAGTAGTGGAGATTAGCAGATAGGGGAAGGATAGAGGAAGGAGTGTCGATGACTCCAAAATGATTAATGAGGCAGGGGAGAGGGAAAAGGTGGCTCCTTCTGACTAAGTTTTTTAGTATCTATTTGAAATATTTATAGTAAAAATCAAAAATGAAACAATAAAAAGCTAGTTAAGGGGATCTAGACAAAAGAGATTTCTTGTATTGGTTATTCTAATTCATTGTATCCCAGCCACAGAGAGAATCTGAGACACTCAAGTAAAATTAAAGGTAGCAACAGTATGACCAAATCATTTTGACATCATCCCTTTCTTTTTTAACTTTTCAGAGAGAATACATTTACATCATTCAAATAATGTACATCTGAGCACTAAAACACACACACACACACACACACACACACACACACACACACGGTGTCTAGCTCTTATTCCTTTATCTTAGTACTTTGGGGGAAATTACTACTACCACTTCTAGATTTTTTTAAAAAGCTACTCCTAAACACTAGCATATCCTTCACACTGCCCCACACCTTTCTTTTCTCACTTAACACCTTTAGGAGGTCTTTTCATACTAATTTTTTAAAAAGTATCATTTTTCTTGTTTGGTCTTTGGTGTGTGCGTCAGTGTGCACAGTGTGTGATGGTACATGTACATGCATGTATAGAGATGCACACATCCACATACACACATGTGAAGGTCAGAGAAGGGCACCAGGTATCCTGCTTTACCTTTTACTACCTTCTTCTCCTGAGAGAGGCTCACTCTCTGAACCTAGAGCTAGGCTGACAGACAAGAAATCCCAGCGGTCCTCCCATCTCCACTTCCCATAGCACTGGGGTTAGAGGCACATGCCACCAGACCTACCTCTTTTTGTGGATGCTGGAGTTTTGAATTCAGGTCCTTGTGCTTATTCAGCAAGTGCTCTTAGCACCAAGTCACCTCCCCAGGCCCTTTCATTGTTTGTTCTAATTGCGGAGTATAGCATTATATGGATGTACTATAATTTATATATCCCAAGTAAATGTATAATGTTCATAACATGTCTCTACCATGCACACCTTGTAAGAAAACTAACTTTATTAAAAACAAGATATCTGGGTATAGTGCCCCATGTCTATAATCTCAGCGTCTCACAGGCAGATGCAGAAGACTGGAATTCAACATTAGTGGTGGCTATATAACTAATTCAAGGGCAGCCTAAGCTATCTGAGACCCTAATCTCCAAAAGAAACAACAAAAACAAAGTGAACAGGAAAAATAAAAATAGCTCACTATATACCACAACTTTGCCATGTTAGTGTGATTTCATTATACTGAAACTGGTATTCTCCCATCTCTTCCAGAATCTTTAATGTACAAAGTACAATCCCAACTAAGTTATACTCTTCTACAAAGCCTTTCTAGATGATTCTGGTCCCAAATGAGTGTCAATTCCTCATACTCTACATATTTTCAGATAACTGGCCTTATACTGTGACCTGATATGAACTCCATGCTGGAGTCCACAGCTATTGCCCATACTACTGCATTTTGCATATTATGTAGCAGCTATAATAAGTGCATGCGCAGTAAAGACTAATTGACTAGCATTAGTAAATGCCTCCCTTGCTCAAGATTCAGAGGATTTTTTTCAACCCACATGTCCCTCAGAGAAAGTTCTAGCCAGTTTTGCCTTTAAAATTATCATCAAATCATAATCAAATTGTGATTCAATGCCAAAAAAAATCTAAATCCAACAAATTGAATCGTCTTGGCATGCTCTATACACAGAACAGGAAACATCATGACATTCGGAAGGTGCCCGACATCCCAATTCACAGGCACAAAATGATATTTAAATAGCATCTGTGGTGGGGACAAAGCCAATATATACAAGAGAGTCACAAGCAACACTGATGTGGAGTAAAGAAGAGCTCTCTCACATTTGTAAGGATAAATTATGTTCACCATAATTCTCAATCACATTTTAATTTTACTCTGCAATTTATTTCATTCATCCAATCAATCTATATTGAGAGTGGTGTCTGAGCTGAAACCTGCACGTCAAGCAGGGGGGCCAACCAGGTAAGAAACCCTCCAGACTCAGGCAGAAGTAAACAGATGGCAAACTGACTTGGAATACAAACTGTCACAGGCTGAACTGTATTCTTCTACAAGAAGTTCAAGTCCACGGTGCCTGGGAATGGGCCCTTATTTAGAAACAGGATATTGCAGATGATAAAGTTAGGATGAATTCACTAGTGTGGACCCTAATCTGTTAATGTATGCTTTTAACATCCTCACAAACAAAGGGAGAATTTGAGCCAGGCATGATAGTTTAATTCCTGAAAGCTCAGCATTTGGGAAGCTGAGGCAGCAGGACTGCTATGTGTTTAAGGCCATCCTAAAGTAAGATTCAGGCAAGCCTGGGCTACAGCCTGAGACCCTATCCAAAAAAGGGGGGACAAAAATAGGGAAAGGGGGATAATTTGGACAGAGACATGTAAATGGGAAGAATGCCACATGAAGATGAAGGGAGAAACAGCTATAAGCCAGAATACCAGAAAACAGTTGGAAGCTAGGGAGAGGTCTGGTACAGTCTCCTGAGAGATTTCAGAAAGAAGCAATCCCGCTTAGACCTTGATGCCAAACTTAGACCTCCACTGGAAAATCTGCATTGGCTAAGTCACTCAGCCTGTGCTGTTTTTAAAACTATGTGGACAAAATAGTTATCATGGCTTGGATAGGAAAAGGTGTCCATGGACTTATGATTTGAATGTTTGTTTTCCAGCTACAAGGGCTGTTGTGGGGGACATTAGAGTCTTTAGAAGGTGTGGCCTAGTAGGAAAAATTAGATCCCAAATATTGAGCCTTGAAAGGATACCACCCCATCCCCTAGTTCTGGCCACTTTCTGCTTCGTGGTCCACTGCCATATGAACAAGGGTCCTCCATAGTCTTCCTCTGCTATGGACAGAGTCACACTGTGATGCCTTCTCCTCATCATGATGGACGGCAACTCTCTGAAACCATGAGCTAGAATAAATCCTTCTTCTCTAAATGGGACTGCCAAACCTTTTGTCACAGGCTAACACAATGGATATTATATGCAATGAGTATTCATGCCACAGCAAAAGTCACTTTCAATCAATTTTAGTAGCCAAATCTTTGTCCTAAGTAAAATTTTATCTGGAACGTCAGTATGATAACAGAAGAAAAGAGTAAAAATTACTCAGAAACAGAAAAATATGGCACTGCTTCCGAAACCCATAAAGGACCCACCTTCTCTGATCCCATGAGTTCTTTGAGTCCCTGTTTGAAAAGAACTTGAAAGTGCAGAAGGGGGAAAAAACCAAACCTCAAGCCAGGCTGGAGCCAGAAGAGCTAGGTGAGGGAAAGGAGCTCCAACTGCCCTAACAAACGGAGCAGGTAAGGACTTACTACATCATCTCCCAAATCAGGAGACTGAAATTGACAGATCAAAGGGTTGGTAGACTTGGCTTCTCCTACGTTCTCTCTCCTTGGATAATAGATGGCTGCATGCCGGTTATGTCCTATATGATCAGCCCACAGTGTGCTTACACTCCCACTGTCCCTCTTTGTGTCCTGTTCTCCTCTTCTCAGAAGGACACTGGTCATCTTATAGCTTGAAATTCCCGATTATCTCTAAATGCAATCACAATGAGACACTGGTGGCCAAGACTTCCGTATGAATTTAGAGGGGCCTGACCTAGCGCAGACCATACATCTCTTTAAGGAAAAGGTCACAGAGCCCCACAGAGCACACTAGAACCAATGAGGGTCAAAGGCCACTTTGCTGGGATAATACTTCCTGCCTGTCTCATTCTCATGAAACCCTTACTTTAACAGTAATAAAAATCTTTTTAAATTTTCTTTGTGAAGAGGTTATCTTACGGTTCTAAGCCAGCACTTTGGAAGCTCTTGAGGGAGTTGTGTCAGCAGGTCTCAAAGAAAATCCCTCAGAGGGCTAACAAGGAGAGAAAAAAAAATCTACTTAGACCATTCATTAGCTAGGATACTAGAAAAGAAGATATCCCTAGAAGTGGCACAATTTCAGGATCACTAACATAAGAGGCACTCTGAGACCTGCTTCTTCTCTGTGTCTCAGTTTCGCTTTCCCGGAAGTAACTCAAAAACTCCTCACCAACAATATATTAAGTACTTCCATTGTCAAGGACAGGACTCCAATTTCTCAGAGAACATGGACCCTTCACAGTGTTAATAGGGGTTCTGGTACCTGCTTGTACACACTGAAGCTCAAGAAACCATCTCCAAATTTCTACCATTCAAATCATTGAAACATAGCCCTTTCTTGCACTCTTCCCTGGGCAGGAAAGCAGCACACTGAACAATAGGATGATACTTTTTTATTATAAAATATAATATAAAATAGACACTATGTCAAGTACTATTCTAGGGAGCAAAGGAGGACATCTAGGAGAGTCTTCCTTTACGGAGCATAGAAATCCCCCAAATAAGGAGAATTCTGGAATGAAGAGCCAATCAAAACACTCACGTACCAAGCCCTATGTTTCAGTGTTGAAGACTAAAAGCCAGGTGCCACTGAGACCTTGATAGGGGTTGGGGGCAGTATGGCTCAGCAAATAAAGACATTTGCTGTCAAGCCTGACAACCTGAGTTCAATTCAGAAAAACCCATGTGGTAGAAGGAAAGTGACCCATTGAAGCTGTCTTCTGATCTCCATATGTGCTATGACGACTGTATGTGCATGCCTGTGTGAACACACATATACACATTAATAAAAATATAACTTTGAAAAAAACGCGATTGGGGTACAAATCTGTTTTTTTTTTCATTTTTGTTTTTTAAAAAAAGCAATAAAGGACCTTACATGCAACAACAACTATAGCAATCACTTTCTGTGAAAGAACAGTGTAAAAGTTGTCAACATGGAGTGGGAAAGGCTGGAGAATGGAGAAATATCAGAAAAGACTTTATGGAAAAGAAAGTACCAGAACTAAGCTGGTAATAACACAATCATACCATGCAACATTACACTAAATTTCATTTACAGTTTACAGTTGGTATCCATTGAAAAGACATTGTAATGTCTTAAGTTATGAGTGTCCATTTTTAACTCCTTCAATGCCAATTGAAATGTTATCAACTACCAGAAAAGTGACTCTCTAGTCACTGACCCCAAACTTTATACATGTGATTCTTTTTTTTTAAAGATTTATTTATTATATGTAAGTACACTGTAGCTGTCTTCAGACACTCCAGAAGAGGGAGTCAGATCTTGTTACAGATGGTTGTAAGCCACTATGTGGTTGCTGAGATTTGAACTCAGGACCTTCGGAAGTGCAGTCAGTGCTCTTAACCGCTGAGTCATCTCTCCAGCCCCTATACATGTGATTCTTAATGGCTTTTAAAGTCAAATCCAGTTTCAGACCAATCTCAGAAGAAGATCAGTAAGCACACATTCCTCTGAACATGTACAATACTACAAACCAATCTCTATAGGAGTCACAAAAATAAATGTTCTCCCCTCCTAACTGGTTACACAAAGAAATTTCTACCTTTGTGTTGCTAATTTATTCACCAACAGCTATGGTGGCCAGAGAAGATATGCCATGGAAAGAAGCCAAGCTATATATACACTATTGGTGGAAATGAGAAGTAATAATACCAAACACAATTGCTAGGGATATGGGCTCTTAATCTACCAACTCCATCAGTATACACCCCTTGGATAAATTAGCATAAAGAATAATGATTTGTTTCAGGCGGAAAAACTTTAAATGAACTCAACTAGGGCACTGATTAAATAGAAGAAGGTTCCATAGCAGGAAAACATATTAAGTGAAAAAAGTCAGCTGGCTCATGCCTTGCATATTGCTGCTCAGTTCATGAATTTTAAAACTTATTTTTAAATATAGGAAAATTCTAGAGAATGAAAAATCAAGGGATGGAACAGTAGGAAAATTAAAGCTCTTCTATGCTTTTGGATGGTTTTGCCATGAATTTATAAGTTTATAATTTCAAACAATTTTAAGAAAAATACATGGGCAATGAGGAAATAGTCTTAAATTTCTTTTGTGACGTGCATTGTTTGTATGTAAGTGTTTCGTCAGCATGTATGTCTGTGCACAACACGGATGCCCAGTGCCCTCGGAGGCCAGAAGATCAGATCACCTAAAACTGGAGTCCTAAGCCACTTGATGTAAGTGCTAGGAATTGAACCTGGGTCCTCTGGAAGAACAGCAAATTCTCCAACCCCCAATAGCAGTGTGCATGCTTTTAATTATTTCCCTCCATTACTCCCCTCCCCTTCTTCCTCTTCTTTTCTTTTTCTTCCTTCCTCCTCCTCCTCTTCTTCCCCTCTCTCTCTCTCTCTCTCTCTCTCTCTCTCTCTCTCTCTCTCTCTCTCAGATTGTATGCATTCTTAAAGGCACACAGGGAAATATTTGCCAGGCTGACACTCCTCAGGAAGTAGCATATTACTCTAACGAAGGTTTCATGAACAAGGCATGAATTCTCAATGGTTTTTTATTAGTCATACTTTAATTAGAAAAGCAAAGAACTTTCCACAGCCCATTCTTCAAGTCTAGTACATAATCAAATTTTTCCAGTGGTGTATGTATAGTATCATCAAAATATAATCCGGAACATGATGGATGGGGTACCTTTCTAAATGGATCTTAAAATTTGCAGTGATTATAATTCCTTTATGGAAAAAGAAGCTACAAATGACTTAAGTATGTGCATGAACACTTCACAATGCTGCTTGAACTGGTAAAAACATAATTGGAAACAAATCAAATATTCACAAGAGACAAGGTGAATTCACTGTATTGAGAACACAATGAAACTTGTTGTAGTCATTATAAACTCTTATCCTATCCTACAGATACAGGAAGAGTATTATTTGTGGGCTATTCAATCTTAAAAAGTTGATTTTTATAGCATTTTATACAAGAGTATTTGAAAAATTGTATTCATTAGTATATATTTAGTCATGAATGTTAAAAAGACATAAGATATAAATTGCCATTACTTCTAGACAGTAGAATTATAGATTTTTATGTGCTATATTTTAGTTGATCTCTAATATTTTTAGTTGTGCACTTTTTAACCTTAGAAAAATGTTGATTTTCTTCTTCCTACACAGATATAATAATCTTTCATCAAAGGGAATTCAACAAAAGATGTGTGACACACACACACACCAACACGACTCTCTCTCCCTTCCTCCTTTACTGTTGTTTTTTTAAATGGCTTTTCTGATGCTTTAGAAACTGGAGAGGGGCAAGGAGAGCAGTCTTTTCAAGCATTTGCAAGATTGTCTCTCCTCTTCCAAATGTAGCGATTGCCTTAAGTTAGTGGCTTCTAATCTGGGGCAACTGTGTACCACTGAGAACACTTGCAAATCTCTACAGACACTCTCTGTAGTACCAACTTGTACTGCTGGCATTTAGCAGGCAGAGAGCAGCATGCTGCTGACCAGTGCTCAGGACAAAGGTCTCTCTTTCCCCAAAGAAAAAGACTAAACCGTCTCCAAAAAGCCAACGGTGGCTAAGAAACCCTGTGTCAGGCTAATGAGTCTTCAGACTGCTCTCTAATCCTCTACACACGCCATACCTTAATGACTGAGAACATCTGGACAAGAGGCACATCTGGCACCAACCAGGGAAGTAGAACACCTGAGCTGACTCTTAATGGACCTGCCATTTCTTTTCTTGCTTTGCAACTGCAGACAGGCGACTGTCCCACACTACTGACCTCCCCCCTTCTCTAAATTGGGAATTTTATCATCTATTACCCAGAGGGTACAAGAAGCTTCAACACAATAAAAAGGGGGTGTATTATAAACTGCTAAGCATCAAGCACATATAAATGATATGGGTCATTCCAGGATCCTAACAGTCTAGGCTTACCAATGAAATGAAAGCTCGCTGAAGATTTTAATCAGACTTTGCCCCCCACTTTCTTTCTTTGGGTCACATCACCTACTACAGAGTCCAACTTGACCCCCAAAACAGCCAAAAGAACATACACTGAGAGATTCTTGTGCATCTTCATTGGCTTAAATTGTGAAGCGGCATAATTTAGTGGTTCCGTTATGAACTCTGGAATCAGACTCCTAGGAAAGAACCTGACTTCTCCTAGTTAAGTGACTGTAGAAATGGATGAAGCTTGGTTTCTCCTGTAACACATTTTCTTTATCTGTTTATCCAAATCAGAACACCTCTGAATTGGGCTGTTTGAGAGTGTAAGAAGTCACTGTCAAGGCTAAGACACCAGCTGTACACTAGACCTATCCCCAAACATAAGACTTAGATTATTCTGAAGAGAAGAAAAATTAGTTTCTATCTGGAAGGCTTGCCATGATGACCTAGTCAGACAAACAAAGAAGGCACACAGCACAGTCCCGGGAACTGCCAGCTATGGCTACAGCACTTTCTCCCTTGGATTCATTCAACAAGTCCTTCACCCAAGCCTCATGCTCTGTGTAGAGAAGACAAGGGTAAGTCAGATGCTGCCATTCTAAATAGTGGATGTCTTCACTTTGTTCCACAGCGTTTGGGTTTAATTCTGAAAACTTTTTTTTTACCTATATACACTGTCATGGTGTGCAGAATTACACACAAAGCCACAAGCCACCATTTGAGGTCGAAACCCAGGAAATCCAGACCAAGTGTATAACAGTTAGAAGTCTGCTTTGCAAACATGAACTGAGAGGTAGAACTTATCTAATCAGCAGAGACAAAACAATTTATTATCCCACAGCCCCTGATGCAGAGAGGCTTTTTCAGCTCTGATAAAACATAGCTGTACAGAAGGAGTCTTGCAAAAGGCACTAATTAATAATACATTATAACCTAGTACTACTCAGTGTTTAAAAGCATATTAGAGTGTCAGCTCCCCTTCATTTCTACATGCATTCCATTCCAACAAAGTCTATGCTGAGCGTGATTATTAAAACTGCCTTACAGAGCCCCATACATAATAAAAGTCGAGTTTCTTTGACTTGCTATTAGACACAGATGTATTTGTACTTGTCGCCAAGAAATCAGTAGTTTTCTTCAGCATACTCAAACAATTTTCTTTAAAGGTCAGCACTTTAAAGGAGAGGTAAATGTTCCTTATTTTATTCAGATGATTATTAACCTCTAGGAACTTGGGACTCTTAATTTCAAACCCTCTCCCCCTTTCTCACTCCCCGACCCTCCATTTCAGTAAAGTTCGTCTCCAGTACTAGAAGCATAATTTCTCATACCCAAGTGCCTTCATACTTAACTGTGGGGCCTTGCCCTTTCCCCTTCCTCCTCATTCACGTTTTACTAGACACATCCTTAGCCCACTCCTCCTTTAATGCCAATTTCAGACAGCCATGGTGGGGCGGGGGGGCTACTCCTTCAGCAGTTCTACAACATAAGTCAAGCACCATCGCACCATGGCTGGAAACATAAAACACATACTTCCACCAAAAGAGGATCTAGCAAAGAAACTCTGCAGATAGAATTCAAAACGAACCAACAGACTCTTCATTTCTGTTGTACTCCACTCCTCTGTCTTGATTCAAAGAAGCTGGAATCAGTAGCATGTGTTTTGATGTGGTGCTGGCTACACAGGCATGCTTGGTGTGTGAAAATTCAACAAGACATATGCCCGTGTGTGTTTTTTATATGCACGCTATACTGTTGCAAAATAATTTTAAAGTGGCTTAGATGGTGCAAACCTGCAGATAAAGTAAACATCGCTTATACCATCTCAGCAGTGTTTTTCAAACTGAGTTACCACCGAGCAGAAGGCCACAAAATCAGTTTAGAAGACCCAGACCAGAATCATTTTTCAATAGGGAAAGGAGGGGGCACAGTAAAGGAAGGTATTTTTCAGAAAGCTAATTTCAGTTACATGTGTGCACATATGCAAACATGTGAAGCATATCATGGCCAGAAGTTTGCTTACATTGTAGGACATGAGCCAAAAAAAAAAGTCTTAAGAAAAGCTAGGCCTAACTGTGGTACCTACGTGTAATCCCAGCACAGGGAAGGTAGCAGATCGCTGCTGGTCAGTAAGTCAGTCTATTTGACTTACTCAGCAAACAAGGTGGAGGCTGCTTCAGGAATGACACCCATAGTTGTCCTGTAGCTTTAACATAAAAGCACATGTGCACTTGTGCTTACCAAAATGGAGGCTCAGTGAAATCAGTTCTAGGGCAACTGAAACCATCTTCTGGCCCCCTCCAAGATCCAGGCACACAAGTGGTGTGCAGAATATCCATAAATTAAATCTTTTTCAAAAAAAGTATGCCAACAAGTAGAGTTAAAAGCCAAACTGAGTCAATTCTAATCCTAACTTATTTCAACATATGTGCCTGGGAATACGTCATCGAATTTCACCTAGCCTCCATTTTGGTAATTCTAGGGTGGGGTTAACATTATCTACTCCTAGAATTGGTGTGAGGCTCTCAGTGAGCTGGTGAGCAGGCTGCCACAGAGTCTTGCTTGGACACAGACTCCAGCCTTAATTCCATGTATACCGTACCCTGAACTAAGTTCTTTCCCAGCAGGGGAGAAACATAAAGGAATTATACAGAGAAAAAGGCAGCACCAAGGCTGAGCCGCCACATGACCAGCTGACGCTGTGGGGAGAAGAAACTACTAACATTTGTGAGCACACAGTGAGGCAGGGAAAAGCCATGCTGCGCCTACACACACACACACACACACACACACACACACACACACACACCCCGCACTTGGTGATAAATCATTCGGCTTTGGATTCTGACCAGAGGGAAAACTACTTTCCAAGATAATAGGGTTTTCCCCATTACTCTTGGCAAGAGATGGAGAAAGGCAGAGGGGGCTGAAGGTAAAGACCTTAGAAAAGAAATGAATTTGTTTTAAGCAAATCACTTTGAACACAGGTGGTTTTCATTTTGAGAACAAAAAAAAATAATAATAATGCTTAAAACAGAGGGTGAGTCCACATACCCGCCAAGGGAACCTTGGGGAGCCTTGTCTCCATGTTCCCCAAGTGCCCCAACTGTGATGAATGCAGATTCATCAGTCAGTGGGGGAGGAAAGGTCAAAGTTGTCTCGATCAGCTTGGAACAATCACAAACTAATTACAGCTCCTTCACTAAATCACCCTATGTAACAAAATGCTTGCTGAGTGCTAACTGTACATCTAGGCCTGAGTTGGGGGCTGGGGATCCCCCGCAGGGATAAAACAAACTGAGTTCCTGACTTAGAAGAACTGAAATTCTAGTCTGGGAGAGAGCAAGTGCTGAGTGCATCAACAGGTCAACAAATCCTTGCTCCAAGGACTCCACAAGAACTAATCAACGCGATGTGAAAGAGAGAAAGAAAGGAAGTTCCTTCAGAGAACACGGACCCAGCAGGGCTGCTGCTTCGGGTGACACCCAAAAGAAAAGTCAGTTCGACTAGCCAGATACCAAGGAAAGGACATCCTGACCTGGAGAACCACAAGTGCAGGAAAGAACACAGTGGGAGCTAGGCACAAGGAAATCTCTTTGATGGAAGGGCATCTCCAAACAGGAAGGTGACCCTTGATAAGGCTGAAAGGGTAGGCAAAAACCAGTCACAGAAAATGACTCKGATTTCAGTGAAGGCGTTCTCATGAACATTCAGAGAAAAGATTCTCTTAATTCCTTACATGCCAACCAAGAGTCCAGGCGATGGTTCCAAAACTCAAAATTAGCTCACTGACACACATTAAGTGGGGAGTCTCGAGAGCTACAGGCAACGGACCCCAGCTTAAATGTAAGATGAAATACAAGACATTTAAAAACAGAAAGGGCAGGGAAAACTTGAGCCTGTCAAAGCAACATATTATTAGCAATGAACTCACATTGGAGCAAATAAAAACCAGCTAGTGAAGTTAATTAACAAGGCTGTAGAAGGCACCTCCCCCCCTTCTCAGCTCAACGGCATTGGGAACTGATCCATGTGCCTGGCAGCTGTCTAAAACTCATAAAGGAGGTAAACAGAAACAGCCTAAAGGACAGGCAATGAGACAGTGTACTTCTGAATCAGATATTAGGTGAACTGACAGGCAACAGTCATTAAGCTCTCTTTTTCTTATCTTCCACTCCCTGAGTACCAGAGGCACTCCAGAAGCTCAAAAGTCAAAGCCAAATCAAAAAGACTTTTGAATTCTCTCTCTCCTACTAGGGACTCATTAGATGACCTCCTAACTCAGGCCCTAGGATTCACTGGTACCCTCTCTCTCTCCCCAGGACCTTGATGGAGACTTTTTGGGGAACACGGGGGCCACCAGACCATGACCGAAAGAACAACAGAAATGGGCTTAAGCAAGGCAAAGTAGCCAGCTGCGATGTCAAACCTACGACACTGACCAAGAGAACATGAAGGCCTTAGGGGCTACCCCTGATAGGAGCCCAGCAGCAGCACTGGTGGCATCCCATGGGACCCATCACACAGCTTGCACCTGTGAGAGGCCACCATCAAGAGCCAGGCCAACAAGAACCAGTGAAAACAGAGGAAGACGTGGAAGGTTGGTTTTCTTCTTGGCCCAAGGCTACTGTGCTACCTGAATGGGGATTCGAGATGGCCTGATACCTGATTAGCAACTAGGAACAGACAATCTTCCTCAATGATCCCAAACAGACTTTCTCTCCTGCTTCCCATCTTGTCTCCCTGACCCCCTTTAGCTCTTGACACCACAAGAAAGTCAGATCCCACACCTGCCTTGTTCCCAGACTCCGACATCTATCAGCAGTCCCAGAAACGTTCTCTGCCCCCAGTCCTACCCCTAACTTCTTACTGCTGAAGAGGACACTTGCTAGGGCTTCCTGGATGGAGCCCATCTATGCACAGTATCCCTCAAAGGAAAACACCTCAGCTCTAGATCACAACCAGAGAAGGCAAGACAGAGCAAACTATAGGATAAGTCAGTTTCAAACCTTTACAAACACTGCTACAAATAGAACTCTGTCAAAATAAGTCATGTCTGTCTGTCCCTGGGGTGACATGGGGAGGAAAAAAAACTTCCTTTTACCACAAAGAAGAGAACTAAGACCTGGGTCTAAATGAGAGGAAGTACTAGACTGCAGACCAGACTGCACCCCCCCCCCATGTCTCCCTCTGGGCTTACAAAGTTGTCAGGCAACCGACTACAAAAGATGCAGACATAACAATCAAAGCAGACTTATGGCCTACTTACACTCTCAGGCGAGTCTGTGGGGCTCGGGGCTTTGGCTGCCGGAAGCTCCATCCTGTGGAGTAGGAAATGGTGACTTCTGTCGGACTGTCTGCACTCCCGGGCAGGAGTGAGTTCCGTGCACTCTGAGAACTGCAAGCCTCTCTGATTCACTTGGCAGCAGAATTATTCTAAGCATCCTGTCCCATAGTCAACCCGCCTGCCCCTCCCACGACACGCTCATGCTGGTGTGGTTTTTTTTTTTTTTTTTTTCGTTTCTTTAAGTCTCTGCACTTGCTTACTTCTGTCACAAATCAAGTGAAATGCATTTTTTCAAAACTAAGCCAATCTCTGGCACAGGAGAGAGTGGAACCTTTACCACCAAAGAGGAGGAAGAGCCAACCAATGAGGAAGAAATGATAATTAACATCAGAAAGAAGCAAGCTGGGGAACTGCACTCCACAGTAAGAGCGAAATGGAGATTATTTGAGACAGCTGAGACACTCCACCCAGACCTCCAGAAGGAGACATGCACGGAAACAAAGGCATATGGTGTTTGCTTTCTTCAACATCCGTTCTCATCATTAAGAGCTGCAGCAGCGAATCTCAGTGCATGTGGACAGACCTCACCCTGAAATCAATTCTGAACTACAGCTCATAATCAAATAACCTACCTTTCCTTGTAA